>JAGFPH010001905.1:111447-125394 GCA_018207615.1 Philaenus spumarius
TATGGCCCTAGAGGAAGCTACATACCATATTTCATTCAAATCCATTCGGTAGTTTTGAAGAAACCGTTTTTTAATAACTTTGATCCCTCCAAACCCCCCCTAAAATTTCGAATTTTTTCAAACCCTTTCTTAGTGAGCACCTATGGCCCTAGAGGAAGCTACATACCAAATTTCATTCAAATCCATTCGGTAGTTTTGTAGAAGTCATTTTTTAATAACTTTGATCCCCCCAAATCCCCCCTAAAATTTCGAATTTTTTCAAACCCTTTCTTAGTGAGCACATATGGCCCTAGAGGAAGCTATATACCAAATTTCATTCCAATCCGTTCGGTAGTTTTTGAGAAATCGTGATGAGTGAGTCAGTAAGTCAGTGAGTCAGTGAGTCAATGAGTCATTGAGTCAGTGAGTCAGTGAGTCAATGGGTTTTGGCTTTTATATATACAGATTTAAGCTATCATTCGATTATTTTCTTCAAGCTTTATTATTTAAAAAAATAGTTTAATCTTCTAAAGCTACCTATCACAAACGTTTCTTATTTATACATAAGAACACTAACCTGAGTAGAGTGATATTACACTCAATATGATCATATTTTTAGAAGCGAAGAGTTTTGCAGCCCCTTTGAACGCTTCCATAGGACTTTCTTTGGATTTAAAAGCATCTGCCAAATCGATATTAGGCAATAATAGCAGGAAAATCACTCCTACTAGGGCGACCGCAATCAGCACTATCTCTATCGTAGTCCTGGTGTTGAAGTCTATGTAGTCTTTTCCGTTCAAAGTGAAAAATACGAAAGTGTTCCCAAATAATAGACTGAAACACATTTAACTGTTAAGTAATCAACGTAGGTATTATCTACGAATACACATATTTCTCGTTATAAACTTACTTACAGGATTTAAACAAAATTTTAAATAAACCCATATAGAACTATTTCATCTAAAATTGTCAAATACGTATAAGCTATTACTACCTGAGTACTAACCATGAATTGATATATCCTATACAATTAAACGAGGGACTTCTGTTTGTACGTATGTATGTTGTATGTATGTTGTATGTATCCATATTTGAAAACGGTTCTAACGATTTTGATCAAAATTCGCTTATAAGGAGTTTAAGGTGCATACATCGATTGCACTAGGTCTCATACTACAGAAAAATGGGAAACCCTAAAAATGTTGGATGAGTTTCACCACTTAAATTACCATCCAACTTATGAGTCAATTAGCGTTTCTAATTCAATCTTCTTTCCTTGTACATCGTGACAGTTGTGTCAAAATCTCCAGCAATTACTATGTGCAAATATTTAGACCAAGCAATCCCCTACATATTTTTAGTATGCTCACAATCACCTATATTTTTACTACACAAAGTAGACAACCGCCTATATTTTTTCAGTATAGAAAACAATCACCTATATGTTTTCAATGTAGTAAACAATCGCCTATATGTTTTTAATATAGTAGATAATCGCCTATATTTTTCAGTATAATAAACAATCACATCTATTTAAATATAGTCCTATATTTTTCAGTGCAGTAAACTTTCATCTAGATTTTTTCAATGGGTTAAGAAATTATTTGTTGATCGCGTCAACTAATGTGACGCGAAGATGCTCATAATCATTTCGGTTTGCAAACATTGCATCACTTGTGTCCCAAAAACACCTACTCTCCCAGCACAATTCAATAAATTCCGGAAGCCCTTTTACTATCCATTATTATAGAAGTAAAAAGGTAAACCGTATAGGGAAAAAGGAAGAGCGCCGCAAACAACAAGATCAAAGTTTAAATTGACGCAATCAGTCGATCACCCCACTCACAGACCGACTCCGTGGGAAGTTGGAAGAGGGATCACCTTTAGGCTGGTCTGGGACTCCGATTCACCCGATCATCCAACTCGTCATTCATCAAACCCATTCAAGCTCCTACTTCGGATCCTACATAGGACATCGGGCATTGAATCGGACTAGCTTTAAAAGCAAAAAAAAAAAAAAAAAAAAACAAGGGACTTTCGACAGATGTTCCTAAAATTAATTGCTTCTATTTATTTCACTGAGCGCACTTGAATTTCTGAAGCATAGCTTTGGAGTTATGGTTGAACCTTCAATAAGAATTGTTAATTAGGCTTGATTTCTCAATTATTTAATTTGAAATCATATAAAATACATACATACATACCTACTTTAATACTATATTATTTACTTAGGCCTGATTCACAATTTAATTTGTCCGAAGAAATTAAAACTTGGCTTAAATAGATATTGAAATAATATTAGGCCTTAGAATATAGGCCTGGATCTTTTCTGAAACATATCTTTGGACTTATGGTCGATTCTGCAATAATTGTAAATTTATTTAGGCATGATTCAAAATTTAATTTGTCAGAAGAATGCAAAACTTGCCCTAAATTGATAGTGAAATATTAAACTTTAATATTAGGCCTGACTCATTTCTGAAGCATAGTTTCAAGGTTATGGTTGACGCTGCAATAATTGTTAATATATTTAGGCCTTTGGATTGTATCTCACAGCTGAGAGCAAAGGCGATGGGTGAGGGTATTTTACAGCATGCACAAAATACTTATAAAATAACGATACACATTTCTTATGCTGTAAGTTTATTTAACGATCAATACATAAAACATATAAAAAGTTAAGTGCAGCTCGGTCACCACTAAGCTTAAACAATTATATAACTACAGCCTATGTGTGAGGTAGTTGTTTAATTGGGTATAAATTAATAAGAAATGTTATTCTGTTATTGGCAAACCTCCGCAGGGGGGTGCAGACTAGCTGCAGCTACTAAGAGGGGTTTGGCGTCCCTCACGGTACCCGAGTCAAACAATGCCCAACACATACAATACGTCCATTAAATTACAAGTATACATTAAACAATACCTACATTCCAACTCTCACCTTTCTTCAGGATATCAACGCAGCGAGTTGGAAGTGCCGAAACAACTAGAGCTTGCTTGACGTATGCTGAGACGTTTGCGTGGTTTCTGTGCAGGGGCCAGCAACTTCTGTTCTTGGTCAGGAAGTGTTGGGTTTCGGATTGTTTGTACTCATCTTGTTTATCAAAAGAGTGCTCTGGGTCTTATGGAACTGGGGTTCGGAAATGATCTCAATGTAATCTGATGGGTACACCCTTACCAGAGTTTCGCTCTCTTTACCGCCTAACACGATACACTGGAGGACAAAATTACCCATGGTTAGTAAAACGCCAAATAAAATTCGAATACAAAGAGACATCATTCGAGTTCTTCTAAAGATTCTATAAACCAAGAAGTGTTTAAGAGGACTAAGGAAAGGGTTACTCAACCATCTGAGTTGCGTGCTCCCAAATGTTTAGTGTTTTCCCATCAGTGACTTTCCATTAGGAAATTACAGAAAAGCAACTTTTTAGTGGAAACCAACAGTGAGAAACAAAATCTGTCGCTGTTAAAGATGAGCTCTTTCTACGACTTAGTTAAGGTATGTGTGGAACTTCCTTGAATTATTCAAAAGCTGGCACTACTTCACTACTTGTAGATATTTGAACCCCATTGGTTTAGAGGAAATAATGAGTGAATTATCTTGTCAGTCAGTTCTTGATGTCACTCTCATAATGCAAATGGAGAAAAGAGCCAATGCATATTTAATTTTAACCTTTTGCTAACCTACATTGCCCTCAATGTCCTACAATAATGAACCCTCGAAGTTGTTTTAAATGTCAAGGGTTTGGACACGTAAGCTCTACTTGCACAAAGCAAGAAACATGCTGTTAGTGCGGTAAAATAGTGAGGGATGCAAAGATGACACCAAGTGTCCAAATTGTGTGGGCGATCATCCTGCACGCTCCTTTAACTGCGAGAAGCTCAACGGAGAAACAGCAGTCCTTACTATTTCAGTAAGAAGCAGTCTTTACTAAGGACAAAATCTCTTTTAATCTCTTTAAAATATGCTTGGTATTTTTGCCGATAGGAGAAATTTTATACCTGGAATATTTGCTGCCAGAAAGACGTTGCCCGAGCTAGTATTTTATTTTCTGTGCTCAATAGAAGAAAACACTGTCTCCAATGAGGACGACGTTTTTGTGCAACATTCTAACTTTAGAAGATTACGAACATAAATAAAATATCTTTTTAGTAAGACAGATTTTATGCGAAATTTAACGGTAATTTATTAAGTTTATACTGTTTATTACTAATAGTGTCACCAAGGCTGACTTACGATTGCGTGAAACTTTGGCGTGCCCAGTGTGATCCATATCCCTAATCATCGACCCAAGTTGTCAATTGAGACTTACTTGTCAATTGCCAACTTAGTTGACTAAGTTGTCAATTGCCACACGGCACACATCTTAAGAAGAATATTCTAAAACAAGAAGGAGGAAAGCTGGTACACCGGACCTGCAGAGCTACAGCAAGGGGCGCTGAAACCCTCCAAGTGGCATGGTTAAAGCTAAAATTGAAAAGGCTGTTTTTAGCGTTTTGCAAGCATATTTTTAAAAATTCGCCAAAAATAGTAAATGAACCCCAATCCAAAAGTGTTCAATAGCTTTTTTGTAGAAGAAACTTCAAAGAATTCAAATATGCCACTAAAAATTAGTTTATTTTGAAATTGTAAAAGTTATTAGCTCAAGAAACAAAAAATGTTCAGTAACGAAAGGAAAAAGTTCAACTTTAGGCCTACATAACAAGTAGTAAACATTTTTTGTATTTTTTTCGTAAGCGTAAAAAAGTTTCGTAATTTAGTTCTAAATATAACTGTATAAATTTTTTTATCAATTTCAAATTTTTTATTTTGAAAAAAACAGTTTTTATGTTCCAAGTACACGACTGGTAACAAACCTAGGCCTAGATTGTAACGTCATTTACTAATATATGCTTTGTCTAAAAATGAAATATTATTATAACAAAGTGTAGAGGATAAATCAAAGAAAATAACGGTACACTCGCCTTTCCTTAGTTCACAAAAGTGTTTGAGTTATATTTATTTGAATAACAAAATTACATCAATCTAATGAAAAGCCGCTACCCTACACGCTACATATAGGTCCCCATTTGTATAACGTGAGAACCCACGCGCTTGACTTTCTCACTAGAACTGACATTTCAACTGTCGACTAGACAGACAAAAAACCGGTTATTTCTGGATTACTTACCACCGTTTCAAACTTCAGACTTTGTTCTACAAAATCGTGTAAAGAAATCTGTCAAAACATAAGGCACTGCCTTCCCAATATCGATTGACAAATGGCCTGTTTATTGGTTGAGAGACTGTCCAATCACAAGGGTTTACAGTGATTCTTGAAATAAATACTAGTTTGTTAGTGACATATGATTGGAAGACACCAACAGAAAGATAAAATCTTGACGAATCCAATGGTATCGTTATAATTGCCAAACAAACATTATTGTAGATGGTCTTAAACGTTGAAGAAGTGGGAAATAACAGTACAATTGTATGCAATTCGCGCACGGAAAGAGCTGTAGACCGATTTGCATATTTTAAAACGATGATTACGTATGTAAATATACGTTTTACGAAAACGTTGTAAATACAAAAATTAAAGTTTGATTCATTTTCTTTCCAATGGTGCCAGATTTATTGCGATTGGATGATTCTAAGTGGGTTAAATTATCGCTTATGCAAATATATGCAAATTATCGCTAATTGTCGAAATAGCTGTATCTTGCGCCTGAGAGAACGTCACTTTGGGCAGTCTGCCACTGGGAGGGTAAATAAAAAACATTACAAAATTTGAACAATATACCAATATACCAATGTTCTGTCGTACTTTTTAAAGAGATACTAAAAATACTACTGTTTGTTGTAGAACCAACCTGAACTGTAACAACATCCAAAATATACCGGAGTTCCTGGCAATAGTGGTCTCGTTTGAGCTTAGAGTGAGGAAGACTCCTTGACCTGCCCATAATGATGCAGCACCGACACCAAGAAGTGCTGAGCACAGGTAAAGTAACCACGATGTCTCGAACAAGAAGGAAGCCACGAACAGCCTACGAACAGAACAACACAAAACAAAGAATATTTTATTAATTACTAATTAATTTACCTTGTTTGTGAGGTGATAGTGCCGAACAATCCTTAATGTTTATGAAAAGTAGTCTATTACTACATCATATGACGCGTTTCAACTATCATTCAGTCATTTTCAAATATACATAAAACACACAATAAAACACTTAAACCGATTTGTTGTTGAACTTCCTTAATAAAGTTCACCCCAACCTTAAATTCACCAGCGAAATAGAACACGAACAGAAATTGAACTTCTTAGACATATCCATCACCAAGTCTTAACGTAAACATATGTTTAAAATTTATAGAAAACCCACGCAAACTGACCACACCATTCACGCATCTTCCAACCACCCCATATCGCATAAGTTAGCAGCGTACAATAGTTTAGTGCACAGATTATTAAGCACCCCCATGAACTCAGAAGATTTCCAGCAGGAGATCAACACTATAAAATATATTGCCGCTTCCAATGATTACAGCACTTCAATCATTGACAACATAATGAGAAAGCAAATAAAAAAGAGAAAAGTTAACAGAGCCACCTACCCCAAACCTAAATTCATTGGTGTTGATTTCAATAAAGCCCTAGAACATACTGCGCATAACATTTTCCGCAAACAAGGTTACCACCTGGCTTATAGGACCTATAATAGTTTAGAAAAAGTTTTAAAACCACCGAAAACAAGAGATCCGGACCATTTCAACAGCAGTGGGGTATATCAATTAACATGCAACGAGTGCCCAAAAACGTACATAGGCCAAACTGGACGCACGTTTAAAACCCTCTTCAGAGAGCACGTTCCGTCCTCTAAGCGATCCGCCACCTACAAGACAGACTCCAAATACACCGAACATTTGATTGACACAAACCATAGTTACACAGATATTGACACAAATTTAAAAATATTACACCGATGTAACAAAGGTCCATTAATGAATGCATTGGAGGAGTTCCACATTTATAAAGTACAAAAACATAATCCCGACCATTTACTGAACAATAAATTAAAATTTCAATCCCATACCATTTTTGATTTGATTGCCAAAATAGAAACCATTCCTGTGACTCACGATGTATAGATTGTGTACATAACTCAATAACGCGTCGCCCGTATATTTTAAATGTGAACTCGTTTTGTGTTGTTTAAGTGTTTTATTGTGTGTTTTATGTATATTTGAAAATGACTGAATGATAGTCGAAACGCTTCATATGAAGTAGTAATAGACTACTTTTCATAAACATTAAGGATTGTTCGGCAGTATCACCTCACAAACAAGGTAAATTTATTAGTAATTAATTAATAACAATCCAGTTGGGCTATAAGCATAATAAAATGGAATATTTTATTATTATTTTTAATTTTCCGCTTTCACACTTCCTGAGCAGGGAGATTGAATTAAATTACAAGTGAAAAACATGGACCAATACCGGGATTTGAACCCGGGATCTTTACGACCGTAAAGGTCCCGGGTTCAAATCCCGGTCTTGGTCCATGTTTTTCACTTGTAATTTAATTAAAGAATATTTTGTTTTAAATTATTTACCCCCTCCTATTATTATAGGGTTAAGGCTCCAAACACTACGATCTCACAAGAACCATGCACGTGTAACCAACTTTGACAAACAATAAATCTACATAGAAACTAATTATAAGGCTAAACTATAGTTGGGTTACAGGGTGATCTAATCCCGAGCACGCTGTTCACCCAAACCATATTTCGGAATCGATACGGGCCTACTTACTGTCCCTGCGAACTCGGTAACCACGCACAGTTATCTCAGCCGGCCATCATTATAATTTTAAACACAACCAAAAATATTTACGCCATAGCTTATCTTGAGTTCCGTTGAACTCGTGGTACCCAATCGTGGCCTAAAGTTCTGTTGTGATACCTCGGCGTCGCCTACTAGATCTTCGTCGGACTAAACACAGATTCATTGACAAGCTCAGATATTGACACCCAATCAAAACCCTGGTCATGTGCGCATAGTAAACCTAATTATTAAAACAGAATACACTGAAAAACATATAATAAAACAATAAAACCGAAACTGTTTTCTAAGAAAATTCTTACCATGATGTATGCTTGAAATTATTACGCAAACTATAATTGAGTCGCTTATTTTCAAATCGTCCTTTATCCAATTAACAAAAATGTTGGTAAACTAAAAAAAGGCCCTAAAAATGTAATTCTTTTCATTATCAGTTAATTTTTTTTCTCTTTATTTATTAAAAAGCTTAGTTAAATTATAAACAAACACAACAATGATATCTTATAGAGATATTAAGTAATTTAATAAAATTGTTTGGATAAAGGACGTTTTGAAACCAAAACAAGGATAAAGGACATTTTGAAAATAATAATAACGGATAAAGGACATTTTGAAAATAATAATAAAGGATAAAAGACATTTTGAATAAAAAATAGAATCCACCCATTACATTAAGTAAGGATAGAGGACGTTTTGAAAAGAAAATAGCTGATGATTAGCGTCAGCCATGTTGGATTGGATAAAGGACATTTTGGAACCAAACAAGCATTTCTCACATCTTTTATATGTATTTAAAATTATTTAAAGGACGTTTTGAAACAAACTATTGATTGAATCTGGTAGTAAATATTATCAAGAATGTCATGCAACCAGTAACTCAATTTCGAAAAAAAAATGGATAAAGGACGATTTGAAACTAAGCGACTCAATTATTAGATAATCAGTAGTTATAAAATTACCCGTAAGTAATGGATCCGGCGACCATTGCGAACTTAGGACCGATGAGACTGATAAGTGACGGTGCAAACCAGTTGGAAACTGCTAGGAAGATGTAAACTAGACCTAGACTTAAATATCCGTCCCCGGAGAAGCTCGGATCTTCTTTTGTAACTGTGCTCAAAATTGTTGCCTGAAACATAGTACAAACATATCTGTTTTACAACACAATTATTACTTAGATTATTCGTTATGGAGAGCTGCAAAAGGACTTAAGAGACCGGTAACTAAGGTACCTCCTATTAGGAAAAATAGTAAAGAGTGGGCAAGAAGTGACAGAGAGAAGGCAGACCTTTTTGCGGATCATCTAGAACAAACTTTTAAACCGTTTCCTAAGCAAACAGCGGATGAGATGCTTACAATGAAGAAGGGAAAGGATAACACAAATATTAGGTATGTGACTCTGAATGAACTTAAACAAGCTGTTACAAAATTGAAAGATAAAAAAGCTCCAGGCTATGACCTGATTACAGGGAGAATATTAAAAGAGCTACCAGATAAAGCTATGCTTAAACTGTTAAACCTAGTAAATGCAGCAATAAGAATCAAATATATACCAAGGCAATGGAAATTCGCGGAAGTAATAATGATTCATAAACCGGGAAAAAATCCAAATGATAGTGCATCGTACAGACCAATCTCTCTGTTACCAATTACTGGAAAACTTTTTGAAAGACTCTTATTAATGCGTTTAAAACCGGTAATAGAAGAAAGGGACCTAATTCCATATTATCAATACGGATTCAGAAGCAAGCACTCTACAATCGATCAGGTAAATAGAATCACCCAAATAATAGAGGATAGCTTTGAAGAAAAGAAGGTTTGTTCGAGTGTTTTTCTGGATGTCTCGCAGGCTTTTGATAAGGTCTGGCACAAGGGCTTGAGGAACAAACTGGAAAGAGATCTCCCAAAACAATATTGTGAAATCCTAAGATCCTATCTGTCAGATCGACTGTTCCGGGTAAAATACGGAGGTGAATTTTCGGAGTTTAAGGATATCAGTGATGGTGTGCCTCAGGGGAGCGTACTAGCCCCTACTGTATTTATTATATACAAGCGATATGCCACAAGATGAAGAAACTACAATAGCTACTTTCGCAGATGATACTTCTATATTAGCTGTTGGTGAGAATGTTAAAGAAGCAACAGAAAAACTGCAGAAAGCCATCCGGAAAGTCAATGTATGGACTAAAAGGTGGCGTATAAAACTAAACGAGTCTAAGTCTACTCATGTAAACTTCACTTATAAAAGAGAGAAAGAAGTCCCAGTACTATTAAACAACAAGGTTATTCCATATAAAAATGAAGTTAAATATCTCGGAATGAATTTGGATTCAAAACTAAACTGGAAGTCGCACACCACAAAGAAAAGAAAGGAGCTTGATATTAAGTTTAAGAATATGTATTGGCTTTTTAGAAATAATTCAGGACTAAGTATAAGCAATAAATTACTTTTATACAAACAGGTTCTTAAGCCGGTTTGGAGCTACGGCCTTCAAATATGGGGATGCGCTAAGAGAAGTAATGTAAAGAAAATTCAAACAGTTCAAAATAAAATACTTCGGATAATTGTAAGAGCGCCATGGTACATACGCAACGAAAACATTCATAGAGATCTTTAAATAAACACGATTGTTGATGAGATAAAAGCAGCGGCGATGAAGCATGAGGGACGACTCCAGACTCATCCTAATACTGGGGTACAGCAGATGTTGACCAACAGAAATTCAATACGAAGACTGAGGAGGACTAAACCCTATGACCTGGTGCAAGTGACAACCTAGTTAAGAAGCTACTGCAGATATCTCAGAACCATTCAGTGGAATGAACATCTGACACACAGTGACCTACTTTATGTTAATACTACTAGATAAGTTTGTACTTAGTTGTAGTCTCAAATAAATAAAAAAAAAAAAAAAAAAAAAATTATTACTTATTCCAGCAAAACTCAAACAACAATGATATTGTTTGACATTTATTTTTGTTGATATCAATTTCAGCTTAATGTAAAAGAAATAATTTGTTTTTTTCTAGCCAGGCCAGATGTGCTAGGTTCCAGTACAGCGTAAGCCAAACAATTTAGAAAAAGAGATTTTCGACTAAAACAACAATAAATAATTCGAACGAACCGCTGACGTGACTCAACCGAATTTCCAAAATTAAGTCTATTTTTTAGGTTTTCAACCGACTATTTGAGACATTGTTCTACTGACGAAGTCGCTGAATAGCAACCTGCGCGAGAGAAATATATTTGTGGAATTTGTTTGCAAGTTAGCCTCTAACCTCGGCTCACGCACTGCTTCGTTCCGCTCGCACCTCGGATTAGTAGCTGCCCCCACGATAACATACCCCATGCAGATTTGAGAAAGGCGCTTTTATGGTATTTTATGAATTGATAGATTTTGTTGGAACCAGATGGGCTATGAGGTTTATAACCCCGCCCCAAAAAAGGTGTATCATAACCTACGCAGGGATTGAGGTTATCAAAGGGAATAAACAAATAAAGTACTGAATAACTATCAAATAAAATATCAGTCTTGTTTTGTAACTTTTAGATTTTGATATCGTACAAGATTTCGTTTAAAACCCCAGGAAGGTAGATTTTGTCCTATAATCTAGCTACTACTCAAAGGTGTTAGCATAATTATTGTTATTAATGTTTGTCAATAAAAACGTTCAAATATAACAAAGGTCAGTGGTTTATATTCATTTTAAATATCATCTTCTCTGAATTATCTATACACTGTATTTAACATTTTATTATTATTAGTAATTAACTTGTTATTACACTTACCACACTCACACTATAAAGTCCTTTAGTTGGATTTTTGAAAATAAGTTTTGTCAACAAAATTAAAGAAATGTATAACTTTATAAAGACTGGCTTTCAATCTTGTTTACAAATATTTAAAAATCATACCCCTTTCCTTTACTTACAAACTTATTTTACACGAGATGTTGCTACTCCATAACCTAAACGACAAACTGTTTAGTGTTTGTATCAGTAAAATCTAATAACTACCACAAATAGTTTGTGATATTTTATCTTAAAACTAGCACCGGTAGACTTTAAAAGGTTGATTTGACAGGCGATTTGTTTCAAAAATTTCCGGACTTCCATTTTACAATAATTCCATACCCCCTCCGAACCCCCGGTAGAGTTTCCAACATACTAGACCCCTCCCCCCCCAAAAAAAGATACTCCTATTTACGCCACAGTTATATCCTGTAAGTTGTGTGTATGAAACGAACTGAAAATTCTGAACTAAAATTTTCCACAGTGATTATAATTTTATGTTACATAGGGTTCAAGATAGACTATTTATAAAATATTTAAAATAATGTAAAAGTGTAAAAATGGTGTTTATAAAACGTCGAACAAACTCAAATTTTCAACCAATAGATATTTCTTTAGGGCTTTATTTTTTCGATTAGTTTCCCTCGAAGATTTTATGTGTCAAAATTTAAATTCCGAGAACTTTATAACAGAGGATTTGGTAAAAAACTTAATTTATATATCTATATATATAAAAGCGAAATACCACTCACTCGCTCACTCACTCACTCATCGCGATTTCTCAAAAACTACCGAACGGATTGAAATGAAATTTGGTATGAGCTTCCTCTAGGGCCATAGGCGCTCACTAAGAAAAGGTTTGAAAAAATTCGAAATTTTAGGGGGGTTTGGGGGGGGATCAAAGTTATTAAATCACGATTTCTTCAAAACTACAGAACGGATTGGAATGAAATTTGGTATGTAGCTTCCTCTAGGACCATAAGTGTTCACTAAAAAAGGGTTTTAAAAAATTGGAAATTTTAGGAGGGTTTGGAAGGGTAAAAATGACTAAATCACGATTTCTCCAGAATTACAGAACAGAATGGAATGAAATTTGGTATGTAGCTTCCTCTAGGGCAATAGGCGCTCGCTAAGAAAAGGTTTCAAAAAATTTGAAATTTTAGGGGGGTTTGGGGGGATTAAAGTTATTAAATCACGATTTCTTGAAAACTACCGAACGGATTGGAATGACATTAGGTATGTAGCTTCCTCTAGGGCCATAGGTTCCCACTAAGAAAGGGTATGAGAAATTTCGAAATTTTATTAGGGGTTTGGGGGATCAAAGTTACTAAAATCATAATTTCAGATCTTTTATTATTATTACAATAGTGATTTTATTATTTAAGATCTATATATATATATAAGCCAAATATAGATCACTGACTGAACACTTAAAAGGAATACAATTACGTTAAAAAGACTGAAAATACCAACCACCACTTGCAACGCCGTACGGGTCACCTAGTATGTATATATAAGAGACTTTATAATAATTGAATGACTGACTAATTGACTAATAATCAATATGGAGCAAAAACTACTTATCTTATGGGGCCACAGAAACACAATAAGAAAGGATTTTGCAAAGTTTTGATTTTAAATCGTAAAAATAGTGAAAATTCGGGGCTTCACTCCAGCACTATAACAGATAAAACAGCTAATAAGTATCAAAAGCTTAGCAACGCTTGTTCTTTGAACGCATTTACATTCATTACCGTAGCAAATTTAGAGTCAGTTTATTATTCTTTACAAGCAACAGCTACTTTAGGTCACGTTAACGAAGTAAAAGCAAACACAAACAAAATCAATGGAAATGCTTACTGTATTATATTTTTATGATGGTATTTTTAATGAATTATTTTTGTACTATAACATCAAAGCACGTTATTAATTTGGTAATATTAGGAATAAGTAAGTTTCAAATCATTTCCCACAACTTTTATTGCCAATTACTTAGAAACGAAGCAAGATATTCCGCCATTCTGTTTCCCTTTCAATAATTGTATAATACAACTAGCTGACCCGTACGGCGTTGCCCGTGGTGGTTGGTATTTTCAGTCTTTTTAACGTAATTTTATTCTTTTTAAGTGTTCAGTCAGTGAGTGGTATTTGGCTTATATATATATACATCTTAAATAATAAAAGCACTATTGTCATAACAATAAAAGATCTTAAATTATGATTTTAGTAACTTTGAACCCCCCAAACCCCTCCTAAAATTTCGAAATTTTTCATACCCTTTCATAGTGAGCACCTATGTCCCTAGAGGAAGCTACATACCAAATTTCATTCCAATCCGTTCGGTAT
>JAGFPH010001905.1:125494-142289 GCA_018207615.1 Philaenus spumarius
GTACCATTGTTTGCTATTTAGAAGTTTTAATAGAATTACAACTGTAACGTAAATAAATGAAAAAACAAAAATGAATTATAAATCATATTGTTTCTTGAGTTGAAAGAAAAGTAAAACGTCATATTATAGCCATGGGTATATTTTCTTTCGTTTACCGTGTGTCTGTCTGTATGTAATTTTTACTTAAAACATAATATTAAGAAATCTGCTAAAGTAATTGAAACCACATTTTGGTTGAATGTTACCTTTGCTAGTCCTAGGTTGAAAAACATATTTGAGCCATTATGTTTGTCTGTGTCAAAATGGCGAAAACTTAGGCAATTCTAGTGTATGTCTCAAATCCTACACTAGTAATTTATTCCATTATTGTCACTTTAACGTGTAGCAAAAAGTATAAATAATTGCCTTGCACGGGTGGATGAAATGCTCATGATTTAATTAAGTTCTAAAGCATTTTAGAATAATAAGATATTGGATTTTTCGTAACAATTAAAATAAAACATTGTTCTTATAAATATTGTGTAAAGTAGGTAGTTTTTACTTTCTCCCCCTATACCATAGTATATGGAGAAAGTATTGTATTCGTCAAAATTTTCGAGTTTGAATCTTTGGTGGAAATATCCGTTTTGGGTCCCCCTGAACCTAAAAAAGTGGTTTTCGGAGTGATGTCTGTGTGTATGTCTGTGTGTCTGTGTGGATGTTATCAGACCTAGAGCCTAAACCAGTCGTCCGATTTTGATGAAATTTGGTAGGCATTTTTTTCATTTTTGTGAATTTTTTATTTTTAAGGGTAATTTTCCCATAAAAACCCTTAAAATAACGGAAAAATCAACTTTTCTCAAAAACGGCTCTAACGATTTTGATTAAAATTTTATAGTTTATTAGGGACCTATAGTACTATAAACTGTAAAATTTTAATCAAAATCGTTCGAGCCGTTTTTGAGAAAAGTTGGTTTTTCCGTTATTTTATGGATTTTTATGGGAAAACAACTTTAATCTCTCCTACCCCACCCTACAAGTCACCGTGAATCTGTTTAATAATTTAAATATGTTTGTGAGAAAGTATGTGCCAGTTCCTGGTACCGTTTATTTTGTATATAATACTAAGTTGAAAAATGTACATGGTCTCCATTCAAATCAGAAAGGGCCAATGATAATGGCTTTTCCATCTTAGGGCCTAGCAAGGATAAAACTCAATCAAAATTTGCTAGGGACAGCTTAAATTTTGTTAGAATTAGGGATGGGAAAAACCTAAAGGTTTTAACCGAAAACCGATTTTTTTTGAATTTTGATTAATCGTTACGTTTATTTTTTGTCCCAATGTAAACCGGTTTAAAAAAAAATTCAATAACCGGGCAAAAAAAACCGACAGTAATATATATAGTATTTTACGAGTCTATAAATATATTTAACACGATTGGCTTACGTTGCAATAGTTCTGGACTAGTGAAATCGTGGAATGGCTGCAATTACATCACTTTTGTTTGCTTATTTTTCTCAAGTCCACATTTCTGTTCTAAGTAATATTTACTATCAAGATGGCATTGACACTGTCTTTGTGTCGCGAAGTATTTTCTCAAATCTGGCGCAATCTTAGTTTTGTTGAACCTGTGTGTATTGTGTTAGAATCATGTTTATTGCCCAGCAAAGCCGAGCGTCCAAAAATTATGTTACCTGTTATAAAAGCAACTGTGATAAATTAGTACATTACAGTGAGTTATTTAACTTAAAAAACGTATACGTTTTATCTGTGAGAGGTTTGGTGTGTTGAGTTACGTCTACAGTTTTTCATCCCCACGTGCATCTATCATACACGAGACTAGAGGTGTTTTATACGAGACTAAATGTTTTAGGAAAATTTGATGCTATTATCTAGTAGTTAAATAATGTTGTGCATATTATCACCGAGCGGTCCTAAAGTAGAGGCTATTAAATTGTTTAAAGTTAAATTAAAAAAGAACAATGGTTTAAAAAAAGGTTATCTGTTTTAATAACATGTACGATGGGATTATAATTTTAGGCAAAAAATAATCTGTAAGAGTCATATTTTGTGGAAAAAAATAATTTTAATTAAAATAAACAATTATAGTGAATTTTGCAAGACATTTACAAGTAATGACCATGTAGAGCCAATATATAGGGAGAAACATAAGGATGCGTTGAAATATAACAGATTACAATATACAGGGTGGTCCATATGTATCACATACTTTATCTGTAAAGAGACCCTTAAGATGATGTATCACACAATGGGTGTTCCCATTTAAACTATTTGAGTTACAACCCCTTGGCCACTCCCTGAGAAGGGGTTGAAATTCAGTTGTCTGTTAAGAGGTAGTTAAAGGTAGTTAACAGTTTCCAATTGATTGAGGTATTCCCATACATATGGACCACTCTGTATATAAAACAATAATAACAATAAGTGAATCTAATTATAAGCTCTATTAAGGGGATTCAGCCCTGAAAATGGTAAAAAAATAAAAATGTTTTATGTGTTACTTTTGTTTTTTAGACTCTTCTGTATATATACAAAAGTAAATACAATTTAAAATTTTGTTTGTATATATACATTGCTTTGTAAGACGCGACATATTTGATACTTCAGATTTTCTCAGCATTCTGTTACCTTAGTCTGTGTTTTATTTATAAATGAGTCTGTATTAGTGAGGGAATTGTCAGTATAACACGGCTTATATGAAAACGATAAGTGAAACTCAGCAGGCCTGTGGCCTCTCTTGCAGTCCCGGAAGTACAGTAGTACTACGAAAATTACCAAGAAATATGAAGCTGTACGGTTGAGCACCGCCAGCAAAAGAAAAGAAGTATAATTTAAAGAATAACAAAGAAAAAGAAAGTAGCTATACTAGAAGAAGAAGAAAAGAGAAAATAAAAAAAGGACCAATTTATTATGCTCCTGGTGAATTTTAAAAATATGGTAGGAAAATTTTAGTACTGCAGTGGTATAGAAGAAATAAACGCTAATTACCGGATATTTTACAGACAGTATATATTTCATAAATCATTCAAATAATTTATATCAATTCCATTTTACTAAATATATATATTTTCTGTATATACGATACATAAATGATGGACTTTGTTAATAATAAAGTAGGTTGAAATAATGTGTTTTGCTAAAAATAAAGATTTTGTTTTATTATAAAACTTTGACTTCCATTTACGGCAAGTTGAAAATTGTCTTGTTTTCAGATACGTTTGGTGATATTCTGTGAGAACCTTAAACCTAGAATAATGAATTTTGTTGTGAATCATTACAAGAGTATTAACTAAAATTCCGTGTATTTTCGTTATATTTTTCAAATATTTACTGGCAAAAGTATATATTTATATATATTATATTAGGTATTTTTTCTGAATCCCAAAAATAAAGTTTTTTTTTAAGTTCCTGTATACTTACAACTATGAAAATACATGAATTATTAGGGGCAATTTTAAGCTACATATTAACACAAAAATCATCAAAATTGGGCATCAACTTTTTGTGATATATCAATTTAAAAAATGTACCACAAAAGATGACTAATATATATACAATTTTAAATCTTCAAAATACGTATTTTTTTATCTAATGAAGAGTGTAAAAACAATAGTTAGGTTGATATCTCCATTATAACAGATTTTCACTAGTTTCAGTGCTGACTCCCCTTAATAGAAGTTAATCAAAAATAGATTACATATAAGCAAACAACAAGAACATTTTAATGAATATAATATAGGCCAATAATAAACAAGCACTTAACAAAATATTATACAAAAATGTAAGAAAAATCTTCACATGTTAGTTTATATTAAAACAGAGTTTAGTTCATTATTTACTATTATGTTTTTATTTTGATTAATTTATAAAGTTTCCCACGCGTCCAGAGTATTTCGTTTTATCACGTTCTTATATAGTGTTTTATATGTACTTTTAAAAAATTACTTTCATCTAGGCGATGCTTTGCGATAGAAGATTTCTCGGGCCGGTTGTATTTAAAATGCGAAAAATGTTCTTTACTCCTGATCTTTATATTCCTTATTGTTTGGCCTATGTATTTTTTGGGACACATTTCACAACTGACACTATAGATACCGGATTTTCCTGTACGTTGATACGATCATTAGGGTTGCCTAGTAACTTTCCAAGCTTGTTTTCGATGTAAGAGCTACGTTTAAATTTGCGTATTTTATTAAAGTTTCTTGCACAATATTTGATAAAGCTGGAGCATACGTCATTCTTACCCATCTTGTTTCCGATTAGTTTGGGTTTAAGGTTGATCCCGATGTTTTCATTTTCTTGTCGGTGGCTTTCTTTATAATGTTGTATATTGTGATTTTTGGGTATCCGTTAAATTTTGCCGCTCCATAGATATATTGCTTTCCGGTTAAATAACTTTGTTGAGAAAGAGTTAGGTTAACCAGACTGTGAACCATGTAGCTTAGTCCTAGGTTAAACTAGTTATAAGTTTACTAGTTTTTAGTTGTAGCTCGTGTATCACTGAAGATGACGACTTTGTCGTTGAAACGCGTTTGATTACTAAACGTGTGTGTGTGAGAATTAGTGTATTGTTATTATTATTTTTAAATGTCTTCCTTCTCACTCATCAAGCTCAAAGTTTATTAATAAGGAAGACATGTCATAATATGCAGTTTGGAAAGCTACTTGAATGATTGTTAGATAAGCCTTCCATACTTCTTTGACGGTAGGGAAAAAGGTCTTAAGTCAGAAATTGTTAATGATACAGGAGAAGCACTCAAAGTTTTGACAAACCCATGGCTCGCATTGAAGTATATATTATACGCGAGAAGAGAAGGGGCGAGATAGGCAATATGTTAGCACGTAACTCAAGTGCTGTTTTCTTCTCAGTTCTTATTGACAAGCCATAGCTGAGTGGACAGCGTAGAATCTTCCTGATCAGAAGGTTCTGGGTTCGAATCTCGGCTAGACCAGGTAACTTTTCATATCACTGTGGTTTGAGGGTAGGAGAGCGGAAGTAAAGCAAACGGTGGTTGGCTCGCTTCCAAGCTGACGGGATATGACTAGTTACCTACCTAGTCTCCGGCTTGGGATGTTTTGCATAATTTTTATAAGATATTTATGTATGTGTATATACATATAAAAAACACGAAAATTAGTTTTTTTTATATAACTTTGACTTTTTTACCATTGAAGTTTGACCGTGTAACCATTGAAATCACAAACAATATACATTTTATTAGTACAATAACAATTCGTTAACAATTTTTGACTTAAGCCCTTTGGCCCTAACTTCAAAGAATTCTAATTTCGTTTTTCTAACGTAAAGATATTCTCTTAGAAGCCCTAGAGTTGCCCCTGAGGCTAGTTTCATATCTTAGGATTTCTTAGCTCAAAATAGAATTAAATAACCCATAATAGTGCATCAGAACTAACAAAACTTTTTTTTATCAGATAATCAACTGTGGATATTTTCTTACAAAGGTCAGTCAAATGAGGTAGCTAGCATACCTATTTAGATAATGTACGAAGTAATTTTACGAACCATGAAGACTCTGTGTATTCAATGCCTCTCCTAAATGTAAATAACATTTTCTTAGTTAGGCCTGCATTCACAATAAGTTAATTTGCAATAAACAATATCATAGGTGTTGACAATCTATATATTTAAAAAAATTCCTGATTTTAGTTCACTCATTTCCTGAAGTTAATACTTAACCGATTTTGATGATTCTTTTTTTATTTAAAAGATAATTTCCAGTTCTAAGTCACTGTGAAGCTAAATATTTGATTTACACTTTTATTTTAGTTTTAGTCCGAGTTTTAAAAATGCATCAGTAGCCTATGCTACAACTAGGCTAAATAGGAAATACTGTAATTTGATTTTAAACAGCTGATAAACTAATTGAGTTTCAAATAAATAAGTTGTTTACTTTAAACTTACTCAAATGTCAACAGATGATTTGATTTAGGTTATGTTATTGTTATATAACTTATTTGTAAATTTAGTAGGAAAAAAATCTTAGGTTAGGTTTAGAATGATAAATCAACACATGGTATTTACATTTAATACCATAGCAACCAATTGAATAAAATAAAAGATAACATAGCTGCTTTAATATTTCCATTAACAGCTGATTTCAAAATTTTGTATTTCCACCTTTAAGGTTAGGGTTTTAAAGTGTAAACCTGAGCCTTGCTGGTTCTTTTAACCATTATTAACTGCTGTTATAAAATATAAGAAATAATTTGGTTTGAACATTTAATAATATTTACCATCTTAGTTTTGAGGTTATTATTAATACTACACCTTTATTATAAATAAAACATAACATATGTTTTTAGAAGGTACCATTGGGGGTTGGCGTGCGGAGCACGCAGGGGTCTCCCCTAGTAGATATGATTTTACATTAGCTAAGTTATCATGTACGGTAAGTAAGGTTGAGGCATATACGAAAGGATTTTGCATATTTTTTGTTTACAACATTATTGTTTACTACTGATTTACAAAACAAAATTAATGCTCCTAATTTATGACTAAGAATAAAATGTAAATTGAACCCAATAGCGGCATCATAGACTGAGAGAGCAATTATTATTGATTATAACAATGTGTTAGGCCTACAGACAGAGAAAATATTACGTAGAATGAAACTTGGACTTCTTTTTTCCTCGGTACACATTATTATATACAAATGGGCGAAGACACAATTTGTAGAATTTACATTTTGTCACATAACTAAATCATGCCTTTAATGATCAAATATATTTGTTTTACTAATTAACACTTACAAGCCTAAACATTAATTCAACCGTTTTAAAAATATAAGTATTTTTCTACTAACTAATATTTTTAGTTTGATAAGGTTTCATATCTAATATTTAAGCAGTGAATGCACAGTTTTTAGGTAATTTTATTTACGAGTTTAAACCATATATTATGCAACAATAACTACTAATTAATTACTGCAATAACACAACAAAGAGACTTATTCCTTCTGTCTGGTTTACTTTCCTGTGACGAGTATAAAAACTAAATTGTATTTTGTTTTTTATTTGTCTCTTCTTATAGACATATTGTCACTGTGGTAACTGTACGTGGGGGTATTGGATTTTATTACTTCTGTTTGGTTTATTTTCCTATTGTCCGTTTACAGTTTAGTTGATAGCATGGGCCTTACGGAGGCTTAGAACCCTACCACATTGAATTTGAATATCTTGTTTCAGTGTTTAATTCAAGATCAAAATTTCTTCATTTCAGTAATGTACCTCATTTTTAAGTAAACCCCATTATAAAGTTTAAACTACAAAAAACTAACATTATGATAGTTTTGTTCTAACGTGTATTGCTATATTGCTGTGCTACAAATTGTTAAAATTGTTTTCTGAAAGCAAATAATATATATTCTCGCAAATAAATTAATATTCTCTCCAAATAATTACTGCAGTACTATCCATCAGAATTTAGGTCATGATAGATAGTACAGCACCAATAATGCTCTGATGTTTTCTGTAAACTAAAGTTATTGCTTATTTTTCTCAATCCTTAATTCAGTTTGATAACAAATTTTGAATTTAAAGATTTTCCCTAAAGTTTATACATTATTATTCAGTTGTTGCTGTGCAATATTCAATCATTTACTTTCCTAAAAAAAAAAAACAGCTCAGAATACAACAAGTTCAGAAATAGCCACGGTGGCCGTGATTGTTAAGGCATCAATGCTTTATCAATCGTCATGGCAACCATCAATGGAAAAGTTCCGGGGTTCGATTCCCATTGACCTCGAATAATTTTCTAAATGGTTTCTTAACAGACATCGTTGGCTGTGGTTCGGATTCCACGTAAAACCGTAGGTCCCGTCTTCATTAGCCTTAAGTGCAAAACAGCAGGACGTTAAACCTAAAAAAAAAAAAAAAAACTAGTTCAGAACAACCAGTTTAAATCTGTGAGAATGTGTAGCTTAGGATAGGCCTAATATTTATTCATAGATTACACATTTTATTTTTTAAAAAATTTTCCTTGCTAATGGATGAAGATTTTATAGAATTTATAGAACAAATAACTTATGGTAAAAATGTGTTCAAAAATAAATATTCTATTACATTTTTTTTTCTTTCAATAATTTCTCTACTAATTTAGACTAAATCATTAGTTTGTGATATAATTATACAAGTAGTTAATTGCTCAATAAAGTTAAATAAGTTGTTTGCTCTGTAGTTATTCGATAGAAATAAACTTAAAGTATTTTTATAACAGGAATCATTCAAAATTAAAGAACATTATTTACAATTTTTATAATAATTATAATGTATGAATGCACAATTTTAACTTAGTTATTACTTACCTTTTAAATTTATTTGTTATCTAAAATTTCATACTTAACCAATTAAAAAATGGAAAATAAAAACATTCAATGTTTTCCAACAATTATTTTTTGCTATCAATTTCTAATTTAGGTTGCCTTTGTAGCCTGTAAAATGAAATGTAAGTTTGTACTATTTATGATATACATATAATTTTTACGTAAACGGTTCTTATACTACAGCCTATTTATAAAGTATGTCGAAACAGTGACATTAATTCACAGAAATGTAGAACTGATAATTCGAAATCAAAGAATAAGCTGTAGTCACCTAATTTGTTTAAAACATTATTTATAATAACAATATTTAATTTTTATTATTGTTCAGTAAAATGAAGAAACTAGTTCTTTATAGTATTGCATTTAATGTTTTTGTTTTAGTACAAAATTGGGTTTCGGATGATGAATCCGATAATGATGGTGGCAATTCCTAGGGTTCACTATGTTTCTATTTTAAACTACTTCCAATAACAAATACGAAATTTGAAGAAGATCATGACTGCAGTAGTAACATGTTTCGGAGCCGTATCTCCATCATCTGGTCATCCCTCTGGTGAGTTCGTCGAACATTAAAAACATTAAAATTTTATAAACGCACACATTAGTAAACTATAGTGTTAGTGTGCGTGTGTAAATGTGTGTGCTTATAAAATTTTTATGTTTTTAATGTTCGACGAACTCACCAGAGGGATGACCAGATGATGAAGTTACGGCTCCGAAACGTTTCGTGTTAAACTAAACGACAAGGAGCCATAAGACGGACTTAAGGTAAATAATTAGTATTAACTATTATTTTTTATAAGGGGACAAATTTGATATTGCAAACAATTATTTGTTTAAGTATATTGAATTTGTAGCATTTACAATGAAAAATGCGTTCTTACTATTTATGTTTCTAATATAATATAAAAATGCTTAACCAAACTGTTCTTATATTACATCTTATTTAGAAATTAAGTTTAAAGAATTAACACAAAAACATATAGAACTGAAAATTCGAAAGGAAAGGATATACTTAATCACTAAATTAAAAAAAAATATTAATAGTAACAATATTTAATTTAAAAACTAATGCACTCAATACAAGAAATTAGTGTTTAAAACATCGTTCTTTTTTGTTTGTTTCATCAGTCATGAAATCACCACACGAAATTGTATCGCATGTATACTGCAGAACTTTTAAGAACACAACAGATGAATTTATCATTGAAGTTAAAGTAGAAGATTATAAATACTCTAAATTTCTTTTCCTTTCGCAAAGAAAATAGATGTTTAATCTCAATACGTTCATTTCTATAACTAGATATGACATTAAAGAAAGAAACATAAAAAAATCCATTTCATCTATACATAATTAATTTGCTAGGGGTTATTTTGTGAGTAGAACTCCTCCTAGAGTTTTTAACCGATTTTGATGTTTTTGGTGTCATTTTACAGAGCTCACTCTGAAGTTGTGCTTCCATTAAAATGAGCTCAATGTATGTTAAGGGCTTCGCCCCAGTGGCCCTCAAAGTTGCCATGTTAATCTTATGGAAGGTCAATCTTAAGGAAGAAGAAGAAAGATTTCTTTTGATTTTATCAGGGGCACAAAAAACAGCTGTTCGTATGAAAAGCTTAAAACAGCTGATTTTGATCAACAGCTGATTTTGATCAACAACTGATTTGGATCAAAAACTGAATATAATTTTAGGTTAGGTAAATCAAGCAATAGCGAAGCATTGCCCGGTCCACTAGTATTCATTTAATCATTAGCAGAAATTATTTTGATGGTTTTAAATTTATAAGCACATTATCATTTACATGATTGAGATATTTAGAGTTCTTTGTTATAGGTTCAAATAAAAAGTCTATTCATTGTCATCGGCTATGCTCATTTCCTTAATAAAAATTATAAGTTCTTATTTTTTTAAGTATTCACAATTATATTGATATTGTATCTATTTCAAATAAATCTCGGGCACGACGTTGTCGGCCGGACTTTGGATAATCTTTGTTAATCGGATTCAATCATATTATTCGTACTAGAATCAAACGTAGGAGATTATTCTGCACATTTTGTTTTTTCACTACCTTATAGCCCTTCTGGATCCCTCAAAACCGATCAAAACGTTAAATTCCATAAAAGTATCCGGTTCAAATCTATCGAACCGAGTTTGTCCGCTGCTAGCGAAACGAAGCATTCCATAATCCGAGGCCTTACGATGAGAGCGGAACGAAGCAGCGCGTGAGCTGAGTTAAAAATACATTCTACTAATATACATTACTTCGTACACTTAGGCAGCTTTTCAGCGCCTTCGTGAGTAGACCAATTTCCCAAGTAGTTGGTTGAAACCCTAAAACATATAAACTTAATTTCGTACATTCATTCAACTCACGTCAGCGGTCCAGCTCTGTGATGGAATTATTTTTATCTAAGGTTCTAAGGAACAATTCTACAAAGCGGATACCTGTATATAATACACATTTCCAGTTACTCTAGATAAACTACTTGTTATAAATTATAAATTAATTCACAATAACACAATAAATTAAGACGTATTTAATTTCACGCAGTTTTTACCTGTAATTCTTTTCTAAAAAAAAACTATTATAATAAAAGGTTACGAAGATACAAAGAAATTAAAGAAAGACAATTATTTAGGGACATAATTATTTTTATCAGGCAGTATTACAGCTGACTGAGTTCCTTCCTTGCTGTGATTTAGTATGCAGTGACCGCTACCCCGTCCCCAACCCTCTTCTTTATGCATGTCCATGCCAGGAAATATCAATTATTATTCCCGTTTACACGTTGTAAAAGCCATAAAGATAGCGGAGGGATGATGAAGTAGGGGTTGCATTTATCCCCTCGGTAAAGCTTCGATCTTCTGCCAGTTGCTCCAATGCCCTCCTTTAGTTTTTCGCATTTGTATACTACTAATAAGGTCGTTTGACTGCTGGACGATTTCTTGGACTTTTTATTGCATTCTATTCTATTTAACCTTTTTACACAATTAGTACAATGCAGATTGAAATAATATTATGTCTTTTAAAACTATCGATGTATACTTCTACACGGGCTTTTAATGATTCCTATTATAAAGAGGGGAATGTCGTGTGTGTTTGTGTATTACAATTTAATTAAAAAACTACTTATTCGTTTTTTATTAAACTTTAACTGATATTAAGTATTACCTTCTGAGTAGCATGCGTTATATTTCGTCATAGTTTTTGTAATTCCACCCGAAAGTGTTTTCCCCTTATTTTTTCTTTACTTGTGATTTTTCTAGATATGTTTTCCACCAAAAATAATACAAAGTGTATATATTTTATAAATGGAGTGTTTGGCATACTTTAAAATAAATTAAATCAAATTTGGTTATTATTGGTTACTCACTATCAATTACCGTATATTATCAATAAATGGGCCTACAATTAAATTATAATTTGTGTTATTTATTTTTAATCAGGATGTAACATAGTTTTTTCTTATTTTTAAATACCTTAAAGCAAGTTTTTATTGGTTTGTGTGTGTTGAAACATGTGTTATTTCAGGCCTAACTTAAAATATTATTATGTACTAAGCTGGACATCCGAAATAAATGTATTTATTTATTTTAAGTTAGTTCAATTCATATTTGTTGTATTATGGGTAGCATCGCCATATCAACCCACTCTGCTCCAGTAAATGAGATAGTAGCCGGTTTCTCTCTATAGCCGTATCTAAACAGTGCAATTTCTTGCAGCTGAGCGCTTTGACATTGCCTCATTTCAAACCATTTAATAAATAAACCTTTTGTAATTGAGTGCTGAAAAAAAAAACTGAATATTCTTTATAAAATTGCGGATCTGGGTTGCGTTTCACTGTAATTATAAATTGTTTATTGTGTAAAGAAAAAGTTCAAACTTGTTACTTCAAAAATTGCAATTACGTGACAAATTAAATTTAAAAAAAAATGTGAAAAGCAAAACGTATGCGTGTTGTGATTGTGCTTAAAATGAGACTTTGCAAACAATTGTATGATACAAAATAAACGAAATAAATGGTTTGAAATTTAACATTGCTCTTATGGGATAAAAATCCAAGATGGCCGCCACTACAGCAGACCCCTGTATGTCTTTGAAAAATGACTCAAGCTAACATGCAATGTAATATTCAACATACTTGTATTATAATCTGCAAAGTTACCTCATATATAAATATTGCGCTTGACTTGTGAGAAGATATACTTGATAGAATAAACCTTGAACGCAAAATGTCACAACTAGTACGTTTATTGACTCAAACGTGTCTCAACGACAAAGTCGCCATCTTCAGCGATGCACGAGCTACAATAGTCAGACTATAACTAACCTAACAGTGTTTCATGTCCCGTATCCATACAAAACTCTAGAGTGTCTTAAAACTAAGTTTCATAAGTAAGGCGTAACAATTGCGGGGATGCGGAATACTACCCCCGGAAAACTACCCCCCCAGGTGAAACGTGACGTCACGAAATCTGCCAACTAACCAATATGGGAGCCGTTCCGCGACTGGAATACTACCCCCCCTAGCAAAAGCGGGTCGCCGGAATACTACCCCCGGAAAACTACCCCCCCAAGCAGGTTCCTACAGTTATACTGTTATCGGCAACATACTGTGACTAAACAGTTTAGGTTAGTCCTCTAGTTTTTTTTAATTCTAATTATATCGAAACTTGAGTGTGCGTGACTGGAAAACTGCCCCCCCCCCGATCTCTGACGTCAAAATAAGGTCGGAAGCAGCCTGGGGGGGGGGGGGGGGGTAGTTTTCCGGGGGGTAGTATTCCGGCGACCCACAATTGCTTCGCTTTATTACAACTAGCCTCACATTAACTATATAACTAAACAAGTTACTAACCTAATTATAATCTCAAAAAGTACATTATTTTTATCTATACTATTATAGATTTGGCACACATATAGATCATGACCTGGAATGAGACATAGGCTAGAATTAATTTAGATTTAAGGGTTGAAACAACCCCTAACACAGTACATATTTATTATTATACTTCCATTATGACTAAGAGCTGGAAATTTGTACATTTATTTCTTGCAAGATATTTATAAAAAGTAAACCATATTTGTATTTTTTAGTGTACTGCTAAGGGGTGAAAATGTAACAACCCCTGAAACAATAAAAATTAATTATTATACTTCCCATTAAGCTAGAGAGCTGGAAATTGGTACATTTCTTTCTTTCAATACATATATACTATGTAAATCATATTTGCATTTTATAGCGTGCTGCTAAGTGGTGAAAATGTAATAACAACCCCTAAAACAATAAACATTTATTACTATGCGGCGAAACTTTGGACCGTGTGCGAAGCCAAGGGTACCTGCTAGTTTATATTAATATAGAATTTTGTATGGGTCCTAATTCAATTGCATAGTTCCTAATACAGTAATTGTATAAACTGTGAAATGTGTACGAAGGCACATTTCACCAAAAGAAGAATGAAGACAAGAATTAATGAAATTTGTTTTTCATTTAAAGTACAATTTAAAGTACAAGCCAGATAAATCTGCTATGGCTAAACATTGTTTAGATGAAAATCATAATTTTAAAATGGAAAACTCTGCATTATTGATAAGTGTGACTAAACTTAACGCAATAGATGCTTGGGAAACTTTTCATATTAACACATACAGTAAAATAATTGTAAATAATGAATTATTACCCATACAAATTTCATATTAATATAACTAAAATAATGTGTTTGAGATTATTATTAGGTTAGTATCTTTTAGTTATGTAGTTAATTTGAGGCTAGTTATAATAACTCGTGGCAATGTTCTTACTAATGTAAAGTACGGCTTACACGCTACAGATAAATCGTAACAATTGATCTTTACAATAAATCGAATGTGTGAGTACTGTTTACATGCAACGATTTCTTGTACAATCTTCATTGACGAATATTAAACTTTTGATAGTTCTTTCTTATAAACCGTATAAAATGCATCAATTTTTTAACAACAGTGTTCCTGTCTGCCAACGGATCAAACTCCTATGTGCGCAATGTCTTTTTTTATTCCTGTCGGAGTATGCTTTGCCCTTAACGAGCCACAAGCAGGTAAAACTCCGATATAGTTCAATAAATTCAGTCAAGAATTCGCGACGAGTTTGATCTGCCTTGCTATCAATTGAATAAAAACAACTCAAGGTAAAAAAAAACACGTTAAACGGAATCAACGAACTAGTGCGGCAACCTTTCCGGTGAACGGCCCATGCAAACTGAGTCAAATCGTAGCGATAAATGTTTACACGTTCCAATTTATCGTTACGATTCGCAGAAATTTATGCCAGCCAGCACCAACCATCCAATCCGATTCCAGTTCCAATAAATCGCTACAATCTCCTGTTTACACGCTACGATAAATTGTAACGATTCGATTGTACAACGAACGATCGTAGCGTGTAAACGGGGCTTAACGTAGTCTTAAGCCACGCCTCTTAGAGTTTTGTATAAATACGAGACATTATACACCGTTAGGTTAGTTATAGTTTTACTATTGTATCTCGTGCATCCATGAAGATGACGACTTTGTCGTTGAAACGCGTTTGAGTTAGTAAAAGTATTGGTTGCGAGATTTTGTGTTCAAGGTTTATTCTATCAAAAACGTTACCTCAGTTTTCTTCTTAGCTTAGATTCTTCCAATGTAAATTCGTTTTTCCTAGGTCTAGGACTAATTTTTAACACCCACGTATTTTTTTCAAATTTTTATCTTCTTGTAACTATTAAAAACACGACAATTTGTAACTGTAAGCTATTATTCCCACGTTGTTTTTTACCATAGTTTTTAAAAACTAAAAAGAAAATATTAACACAATTAGAACGATAAAAAATCCACAAAAAATTAACATTATTCTAGCTGGACATGTCTGAGTAGCTGGCCAATCAACAATAAATCTTTAAACAGCCGCCACTTAGTGTTACATGTGATAGTATCATATATTTTAAATTTTGGCTTTTTTAAATTTTTCTGCCAGTTGCCATCATTTGTGCACATGCATTATAATACCAAAAGGCGTTGGGTGTATTGAACACTACAGTTTCATCATACAAATAGGTGTAAAATAAAATTCTTACTTGTATTATAATTCAGCCTTAAATGTTTGGTAACATTATACCGGGTGAGTTTTAAATGTCCCCCCAATTAATTTTTTCCGCATTTCTTAAGATATCGACTCCCAACTACCGCCGAACATCATTGATTAGTTTATACTTTCTTTTGATGAGGTTCAAATTTTTTGGCCGCCATCTTGGATCCGCCATATTGGAATGAACTTTTATTTTTTAAATGTAAAGGTAAGGTTGTGACCCATCATTTCAAACTATTTTTTTCCGTAGAACACGATGCCACAATCGATTTTTAATTATCTGCTTTCGTTCTCGAGATATTAACAATTTTGTACAAAAATTAAAATTTTCAAAAATCCCTTGTTTTTTTGAAAAATTAGGGGGGGGGGACATTTAAAACTCGCCATGTAGATACCTATTTGTGGAGATCTACTGGGCCGATTTTCGTGCGGTTTGTTTTAAATATAAAAATATATTGTCAATACAGTAAAATTATGAAATGTCATATTTATTTCATTTTATTTATAAGGGAATTTTTGCTTTTATTTTACAACCCTATTGATATTTATTTCTGGTAATTAATTTTACCCTAGGACTTTTTTCGAACAGCCAACCTCGAGATTCTGTTTTTACTTAGATAAATTTAAATTAGTATCATTAGCAGCTTTTCAGATTTTAATCGTTTGCATACCGAATATATTTTCTTCCGTTTAACTAGTTTTTCATGTAATTTAAAGTTTATTTTGTGTTTGTTGTTATCTTTAGAAATTAGGTTTTAGAAATTTTGTTTCTTTTTTTCGTAGTTGATGTTTTTAGCTTATTGTAATTTCATACTTCAAGTTGTGTTGTTAAAGTGCACTATATTTATCATTTTTCTGTGTAAATCTTGTTTTCATGTACTGTAATAAAAGGAAGAAAATAAAAAACAAAATCAATAAGAACACATGTTAAAATCGCATTTCTATTTTTCAGTGATGGATATTAATACGATACGTTTACATTATTAAAAGAAAATACATTACCACGAGCATACACTGTAGTAACGTTCAAGATGTTTGACAACATATAGGCCTACATTTCTTCTTAACAGTTCTTAAGACTGGGGAAGAAAGGTCTAATTACTTATCCTAAATATCCGAACGCAGCTCCGGACAAATGTAGCCCTTGTTTAACAAATGTTCACATTTTATGATTAACCAATCCACAACCACCCCTCTGATGTTTTCTAGCGATAGCCCCTAGGGAAGTCTAAATGGGTGGTCCAATACTCTTAAATGTCCCACCTAAATTACTCTTCCTTTTATAGCCATCGAGAGCAACCGTCTTCGGACTCCAGATGTCGTATTTTGTTGATTCTGTTCCGAAAT
>JAGFPH010001905.1:142389-161164 GCA_018207615.1 Philaenus spumarius
CGTCTTCGGACTCCAGATGTCGTATTTTGTTGATTCTGTTCCGAAATAGTGCACGGTTCTGATTTATTTCGTTACCGAATTGACTGTTTAATTATCTTTATTTATTGCCGATGTAATCTGTATAATATGATAATAATATTTTGTCGTCTAAGATATTACCGCAACCAGCTAAAGGTGATTGGTTAAATGGTTAAAAACAAATATAACATTTAAAACAATAAAAAATAGATTAGTTAGTTCTTATGATAAAATCCTTTGTGTGTTGTTTCCACTTAACACTATTAATAAATACAATTCAAAACTGCAGTATAATAGTAATACACAACTAAACCTATCAAGCAATAGGAATAAAAATTTACAGAAAAAAAGATAAAAAACGTAAAAAAACACAAGTTCCAAGTATTTACTTGAAGAAGACCAATCACGGCTCTTTATTCAACTCCACATAGTACAAATAAAGAAAACTCCCCTCATTCGTACCCTCTTAACAAATCATCAGCGACACTGAATGTAACAACCAATTTTTCACTTTTCTCATAAAATTCTGTAAATTAGTAATTTGTTTTAATTGAATCGGAAGGTGACTGAAAACAAATAAACGGTACCAGGAACTGGCACATACTTTCTCACAAACATATTTAAATTATTAAACGTCACGGTGACTTGTAGGGTGGGGTAGGAGAGGTGATTTTGTATTAAAGTTGTTTTCCCATAAAAATCCATAAAATAACGGAAAAACCAACTTTTTTCAAAAATGGCTCGAACGATTTTGATTAAAATTTTACAGTTTATAGTACTATAGGTCCCTAATAAACTATAAAATTTTAATCAAAATCGTTAGAGCCGTTTTTGAGAAAAGTTGATTTTTTCGTTATTTTAAGGGTTTTTATGGGAAAATTTCCCTTAAAAATAAAAAATTCACAAAAATGAAAAAAATGCCTGGAGATACCGTGGATTAGTACCTCCATACCAAATTTCATCAAAATCGGACGACTGGTTTAGGCTCTAGGTCTGATAACATCCACACAGACACACAGACACACAGACACACATACAGACACACACACAGACAACACTCCGGAAACCACTTTTTTAAGTTCAGGGGGACCCAAAACGGATATTTCCACCAAAAACTCGAAAATTTTGACGAATACAATACTTTCTCCATATACTATGGTATAGGGGGAGAAAGTAAAAAGAACCTCGGAACTAAGTCGTATTACTTTTAGGTCTTCCGACATACCTAAAGCGTTATAGTCCTGTAATATACCTGAGTTGAATTACTTCCGCTTATTTTATAAACAGTTCTTAGTACCTTATAAACAGACATAAGTCTTAGCGGAAGTATTTTATATCTGACTAGAGGGCTCCGAGCTCTGATCGCTTCGCTCGCCAACCCCCACATTGACTCTCGTCGAAGAAAATGCAAACAGGTTATTTTAAATAAATAGGCCCTACTATTAAATTCTAATATGTCTTATTTATTTTTAATTAAGATGTAACATAGTGGTTTCTTATTTTTAAATTCCTTAATTTATTAAGGGTTTATTCTCTAGCTTTAAGGGAAAGTACAACAAACAATAATTTTTTAGGGTTTGTTAATAAATTTTCACCCCTTAACAGCACACGACAAAATGTCAATCTATGATACTTTTTCTATGTATATTCTAAGAAATAAATGTACAAATTTTCATCTCACTAACTTTAATGAAAATATATCAATTAATTTTTATTGTTTTAGGGGTTGTTATTACATTTTCACCCCTTACCAACATGTAACAAAATGCAATCTAGTGTACTTTTCTAAAAGAAATAAATTTACAAAATTTCAGCTCTCTAGCTGTAAGGAAAGTATAACAATTATTATTTATTGTTTTGGGGTTGTTTCAACCCTTCAATTAACATTAATTCTAGCCTATGTACTCAGGGATAGTGTAGCTTTGTATTAGTAAAACTATTTTTTCAGTCGGTTTAGTAGTTCCCCCCCACATTAGTAGTAAATACCCCCTACATGCAAACAAAAAAATGTTAACCTATTATTTTAAATGAGCAATTCTTGTATCTGTCGCGGATCTCGAAAACGGCTCCAACGAATTCAAAGAAATTTTGTATTTACTTGTAGTTTTGATTTTTAAGTGCACCCATATAGTTGTATTTCGTGTAAAAACGCAATTTTTTAAGAAATCCTATTACTTTAAATGAGCAGTTCTTATATCTATCTTTGTATCTGTCGCGGATCTCGAAAACGACTCTAACGAATTTAAAGGCATTTTTTATTTAGGTGTAGTTTTGATTTTTAAGTACACCCTTATAGTTATATTTCGTGTAAAAACGCAATGTTTTGAGAAAATCTAATTTAAATGTTGAAAAATTTTAACATAGCGTCTTATGGGTTGCCATGTTGGTCACAAAATAACAACGAAATAGTAAATAAAGCAAAACAGCTGTTTATAAACAAGCCAATTTATACTGTTTTTATTAGCACGTTGGAAATAGAGTGGAATAGAACTGAGATTGAGTATTATCCAAAATCAGCTGTTCATTGGATAGTTTTTAATTACTGTTAAAAAAACAAACTAATTTATACTGTTTTAGCACGTTGGAATAAGAATAAATTGGGCCTGATTTAACAATTTATTTTGTAAAAAAAAAAAAAACGTAAACTTGGCAAAGATGGATAAACATAGTATTGAGGTTATGTTAATCCTGCAATAATTTTTACTACATTTAGGCATGGTTTCAAAACTGTAGTTGACAGAAGATAGTATAACTATAGTTTTATATTTACAGTTTTAATAAATAAGATAAAATTAATTGCTTTTAAATAATGGCTTTGGACTAATTTTAAATGTTGTAGACAATTACCAAGTAATTGTGTTTTTAGATTTTTGTCAATCACTCGGTTATCTCGATTTTTTTATGTACAGAAACGACAAAAGAGCTTTTTTGTCTGTCGTTAAAAAAAGAAAATTAATTTTAAACTCTTGGTGTTTGGTACACTTGTAAATCGTAACATACAAAACGCTTATACCAAATTTACAAATTTAAATTCAAGATTTTAGGTGAGGTTTTTGATACACCCTGTAGTTTAGGGATGAAATCAGTTATATATTGCAGTGCGATGCAAGGCGAATAAATAAATATTACAATTTTAAAACACATTATACACATAGAAGCAAATATGTACTATGTAATAAATAATTGTAAAGAGATCTCATTAATATGCATATTGCAAAGGGTGCATTTTGCAACTCAAACTTTCTAGCTCAAATCTATTAACTAAAATTTTTTGAATGAGATGTGATTGCATGATAACTAATTTAATTTAGGACAGACTATAACTAAGGTTAAAACTATAACTATAACTAAGGTAGCGAGAAACAAACCACAATATTTTATTAAATTAGGAATAACATGATAATTTCTTGGGATTGACTGAAGGTCCATTCTCTTGATCGAACCCCTTCATCTCGGAGCTTCTTTTTACGAATGGAGTACATTGTTTCATTCTCACACTATTTAAATTACATACACGCGAGTCAAAATGCTTCTGCTCTAAGGTTTGGACGGATTCCAAAAGAGGGTGAAGTATAGGGTTATTAAATTAGCGACGACCTGGGATGCGGCGATTGTAGGATAATTTAGAAGTGAACTAAAGTCCTGCAGCTTAAACAGGATAAACATTTAAAAAAACTCTACTTGAAACAGATCCTACAGATAAGGCACGTGTTGGGGAGGACGCAAAACTTGTAAATATTCTTCGTGTCAGACTGCCCCCCCCCCCCCCTACCGAAGTGCAATGGGCGTATATAAACAGAGTTATTCAAAAGGTTGTGCGGAATACTTTGAGATTTACTTCCATAAACTCTGTTTACTAAGACCATTTTAAATATTTTGTAAATGCATATACATTCTAATACTATGGGTTTTAAAGTATTTACTAGAATTTGAGTGAATAAAAATTGCAAGTTGTTACTAGGCATAGTAATTACTAGAGTTTTCCGGAAATCTAGTACTTACTTAAATATATCAGTTGATCAAAGAACAAAAACTACTTTCTCAGACTAGTTATTACTGGTGTTTCTTCAAGCACAGCAAACAGCAGCTTATTTTAATTATTTACACCCGACATAGCGAACTATATGCTCATTCGTAAACGGAAAATTGATCGTGATTGAATGTTATTCAAAGCCGATAAATGCAAGGAACTACGGTTTGAAAACAAGAGTGTTGAATTTTTAATTCCTGGATATCGGGATGGAATTGCAGAAGGCACTGTTTTGCACCGTTTAACTGTCATATGATTGGATTAATTTCCCTCAAACTCAGGCTGAAGTGAATGAAGCAAAAGTTATGTGGCAAAGAAAATTCCGTTTGCCTACAGTTATCGAAGCTCTGGACTGTACGCACGTTGAAATCTTGAAGCCACCTGCCTTCGGAGATGAGTACGTGAACAGAAAGAGGTACCCAAGTATAAATTTACAATCCACTTGTAATGCTGAGGTAAGATTTACAAGTATTACAGCTGAGTGGCCAGGTAGTGTTCATGATTTGAGGATTTAGAGGAGAAGCTGTGTCAGAAATATTATACAGATATATGATGGTGCAGCTTGTCTGCTGGGTGATTCAGGATACGTCATCTCACCCTGGTTAATTACGCTTTTTAAACCATCTCGCAGTAATCCAGAAAGACGTTTTAAACTAACCCATGCGCAGAAGAGAATACCTCTAATCATGGAAAGATGTTTCGGCCAACTAAGAAGAGATTTCCGATTCACGGGAACTGTGTTAGGGTGTCCTTAGGTAGGGTACCCGAGGTAGTTGTTTGTTGTGCTGTTTCCACAATGTAGCGAAATACTTGGGGGATGTTTTATTCTTTGAGGATGTTAGGAATGAACTTAACGAAGATGGATTTTTGGGTCGCCCATGAAGAAAACGAAGTAACAAAGACCTAAGGCGAAGCAAAACGTCAACAACTGTTATAGGCCTACAATTGAAAAATTAATTGACATATTTCTAGTTTAATAATAATATTGGTTTATAATGATGCAAATTAATTCTATTAGGCTACATAATGCATTTCGTACACGCAGACAGCTATTTATACAGCGCCTTCGTGAGTAGACCAATTTCCAAATAATTATTTAAAAAAGTAAAAATACAAACTTTTGAAAATTCGCTCGACTAACGCCAGCGGTTCAGCTACGTGATCGAATAATAATAATAATAATAATAATAATAATAATTTAGAAACACGAACAATTTGAATCAAATAGCGTCTTTCTTTTAAAAGAATTTATTATAAGTTGAATTTATAAGATATTTAAAATACAGGGGATAAAGATACTAAAACCCAATCGAAATGCACCCTCATTTTGATTGAAAATATGTACCCCTACATAAAATATGTTATTTAAAACACATCAGACACACTTTATGATATTTATTCTTATAATATTGCGTTGAAAGTAATCTTCTTCTTTCAAATCAAATATAAAATATGTGATTGGACTAATAAAATTACTTCAATGACATTTGTAAGGGAAATTTCTAACCTAGAAAGTGAAAATTGATAATCAGCTTTACTCGATGTACCTACCCTTTCCAAATTGAACGTACAGTATATTCAATGTAGATTTTTATTATGAATAAAACTTTTTTGGTTCCTATTTCTAATATAAAGCCTCATTGTTGTCATAATATTCCAAGTTATATTATAAGAAAATAGGACAAAAACTTTAAATTAGGAAATAACTTTTTCTCAGGTCGTGTGAACAGCGGTAACGTACCAATAATCACCCCTCGTAGATGCTGTGTTATCAGGACGTAAATAGGGATGAAATAGAATGAAAATTGTCCACTGAAGATGTAAACCTTCAAACAAATATTACAAATTATTTACGTACAATGTATTTTGATGTATTCTATAACTGTATAAATGAAACCTTTTACTTTCTCCCCCTATACCATAGTATATGGAGAAAGTATTGTATTCGTCAAAATTTTCGAGTTTGAGTTTTTGATGGAAATATCCGTTTTGGGCCCCCCTGAACCTAAAAAAGTGGTTTTCGGAGTTATGTCTGTGTGTGTGTCTGTATGTGTGTCTGTGTGTCTGTGTGGATGTTATCAGACCTAGAGCCTAAACCAGTCGTCCGATTTTGATGAAATTTGGTATGGAGGTACTAATCCACGGTATCTCCAGGCGTTTTTTCATTTTTGTGAATTTTTTATTTTTAAGGGTAATTTTCCCATAAAAATCCATAAAATAACGGGAAAACCCACTTTTCTCAAAAACGGCTCTAACGATTTTGATTAAAATTTTATAGCTTATTAGGGACCTAAAGTACTATAAACTGTAAAATTTTAATCAAAATCGTTCGAGCCGTTTTTGAGAAAAGTGGGTTTTCCCGTTATTTTATGGATTTTTATGGGAAAACAACTTTAATACAAAATCACCTCTCCTACCCCACCCTACAAGTCACCGTGAATCTGTTTAATAATTTAAATATGTTAGTGAGAAAGTATGTGCCAGTTCCTGGTACTGTTTATTTTAAAAATATATCTCATCGTATTTGAAATGGAGAGGCAAACGTAAAACATAGTGCAGAAAGTCATGGTGGAATGACTAACAAGGGTGTGCTTATGCGCATGTGGGCGGGGCCTCCGCAACAACAGTGACGTAGCATAGGTCGCACATTTTCCGCCGTCGTTTGAGCTTAGACACGTGTATTGTCATTGGGCCTACACTTGTTTATTTGTCAAATGTGAAGTTTTTTTTGTGTATTTTGTGATGTAGTTAGGTGTGTAGTTCTTGCTATTTAACTTGCCAAATTGTGCAGGGTTCGGGTGTAATAGTTACAGCAGAAAGACTGTAGGAACCGCAATAAAGTATTATAAGTTAAAATAACGATTTATCGCGGCAATAGATTCACGCTTATTGTAGAACTGATCGAATCAACGTTTTGATTTTTGATCAACTCAATCCAATTTTGTACCAATCTCAGGTTATGATTGCATTTTATTGTTACTTTTGACTCAATTTTGTATCTCTTTTTAATTTGCTTTGTTTACTATTCTGTAAAATACCACTAAAGGAAAATAATGTGTATTTTAAATTATTTTGTCCCTTGTCCCAAGGAAAAAACCAACTGACTCCATGTCTATTGTTAACAAAAAAGAAAATGTTTTAATTTAAATTACAATTTGAAGAAAATGTACTACATGTTGCTGATAACAATCTATAGCCACATATAAATAAATAATAAAAACTTATTTTGGAATTAAAATAGCTAAACGCTGGCATTTTAAAATGTTTTTCCTTATTTTCGAAAATGTTATACTGTGGACTCTGTTGGTTTTTCCCCTGCACCCTTCATATGTTCTCTGCACTTTAAAGAAGAATGTTTTATCACACCTTTAAAACAAGTAGGCCTACTACTGAAGTACTCGCCAAAAAACTTTCGAAATTTAAAGTCGGATGCAGTTAAAGCTTCCAAAATATAAACATACTGTCGATTCCACAGCAAGCTCTGTAAGTGCTAGACAAAACTTGTGTAACTAGAAATTTGACAAGTTTAACAAATAATATCTGTTAGCTTTAACTTTATTGTGGTACACAACCAACATTGTCTGTTTGTTAAGTAAATTTTAATAATAATACTAAAAACATTCAAAAACTCAAATATTTATTCAGTATATATATTTTTAAATAATCCTAAATATCCATTTTTAATAACAGCGATATTTGTTATTGTTACTAAGTATGGTTATAGCAATTTCATGTAATTATAAAGTTCAATATAATGTTTTCAAGTTTTTTATATTGCATAATATAAATTACACTTTTTGGTTTAGTGTGCATAATATCTTTTACCATGGTGTTTTAAACTTTAACATTAATAAAATTATCATAAAATTGTATTTAATCGTAAATGTATTATTCAATTCATTTATTATAAACTAACTCTTGAGTAACATCAAATTTATGACAATATAGACAAATCTAGTGATAAACATATTAGATGATATCAACATTTGAACAAACTGCATTTAGCCCATTAATCTCGGCACAAATTAATCTCTATTCTTTTCACAAAGTAGAAATACGATTTAGAGGGAAATAAACATTTATTTAATAAACCAATAGTCCATTTGAAGACATGTATGTGGTTAATATTAGTTTAATAAAAGTGGGACAGTAAAGGTTCCGTATGGTTACTGCGTAGAGGCCGGCAGGCTGGTGCGACCCGTGTGACGTCATGCGCCTCAGCCGACTGTTTTCGTACTGCTAATAAGCACACCCTTGTTAGTCGTTCCACCATGGAAGAACGTATTGTTTATTTTTGCTAGGTTGTAACTAGGCACGAGTGTAATCATACGCAGTCTCACAAATGGTTTAAAATTAAAACCTATATAATATGACTGAACTATAATGCTTAAACAACAAAAATATACAAAATTAAAACTGAAATGAATTTATTTTTTCTTTTCAAACTTTGTACAATATAATACATGTCAAATAAAATATAAATATAAGATATTTTAAATAAAGTTAAATCTATACTAATATTATAAAGAGGTAAAGTTTGTTTGTTTGTTTGTATGTTTGTTTGTTTGTTTGTATGTAGGGGGTAATCTCTGGCACTACTGAACCGATTGAAAAAATAGTTTTACTAATAAAAAGCTACACTATACCTGAGTAACATAGGCTATAATTCATTTCAATAAAAACCTTTTTTTATTTCAATATTTATAAATTTAATCGGAATAATTCTTAGGTTAGGTGTAGAATGATAAACCAACACATGTATTTACATTTATTACCATAGCAACCAATTGAATAAAATAACAGATAATACATTTGCTCCAATATTTCCATTAACAGCTGATTTCAAAATTTGAAGCAATTATTTTTGCATTTCTAGCTTTTAGGTTAGGACTTTAAAGAGCAGACCTGAGCCTTGCTGGTTCTTTTATTATAACTGCTGTTATAAAATATAAGATATAATTTAAATTGAACATTTAACATTATTTACCATCTTAGTTTTGAGGTTATTATTAATCATACACCTTTATTATAAATAAAACATAACATATGTTTTTAGAAGGTTACGTTGGGGGTTGGCGTGCGGAGCACGCAGGGGTCTCCCCTAGTTAAAAATATAAAGGGAAGAATTAGATACCCTTTAAAGGTATCTTAGGTATATATTATATAAGCATTATTTATAGAGCAGATGAGATGACCTGGGCTTAATCAAATTTTAAAACTGTTAAATAATAATGTTGTTTGCAATTTTGCGGTTCTTCCTCTACGCATGAATCAAACAAAACACAAAAACTGAAAAATAAAAACCGTAATAAAATATTTTTAGAAAATTTGATAACAAAAGGGAGGTTGATTGAGGGTCTACATTGTTGAGACTGAGCAGTCAAGATTTCAAGCTTCTCAGGAATTTTGGTTGCCTTGTACAATGTTTGATATATACTGGTAGTTTGTTATACAATTTCGGAGCTATATAAGAAAAATAATTCATAAAACTTGTCAGCCTAGGTTTTGGAATAGGCAAATTGTGCCTAGAACTGGGTGATCGTTTTTATACTTATGTACAATGGGTCATTGTCCACTTATTCTGTAAAATACATTAATAACTTTATAATATAAGTAGATGTGCTAAGTGGCTGTAAAGATAAAATATGAAAAAGAGATTTTGAAGCTTCAATTCTGTTTTTATTTTGTAAAACAAGGATAAAGCCTTTTTTTAATTATTATTTTAATAGGATACAGATTTGTGTTAGGGGGGACCGGGGGAATGGCGATCACTTAAGGTTTGGTGTCGAATTACACAAAGCCATGAAAACTGATGAAAAAATAACTCATGCTACATAAAATATAATATTTTTGTCTTTTGAATCCCCTTGGTAACAATATTTTAAAATTACATCTTTACATATAAAAATATGTTTATAAAAAAACTACCATGTTCGGCATTACCCCGCCATCCGGGGTAATAACATACATAGAAATCGCGTCTCGTTTTTATTAACTGCAGTTGAGGTTGTGATAATTTATTCTAATGCCGGTTGTAATTCTTTAGTTTTGCCCTCCTACATTTCATAAGTAGCCAATCTGCAATCTGCATAAGAAGTAACATCTGCAACCAAGAAGTCTTCTTCACTAAAACTTCCTGGATTAAGTGGTTAGTTCCTGTTGTTTTGAAACCGTTTATTCCTTTTTCCTTGTTTGTTACCTTGATGTAAGTTAAGCTTTTTTGAATATAGTAGTGACATCTGAAACGATGAATCTCGTTTTCCCGCATGAAGATTTCACATTCTTGATTAAACACAGTTTTCAGAGGGCGATAGAACATAATGTTCAAAATTTGTAGCCTATGAGACGGATGTGGTGGTATTAAATGCAAGACCATGTATTATTGTCCTTGTTGTAGATTACAAAATTGCCATAATAACACATGTGGGGAAATGACGAACATGGTCTGGGGTAATGGCAAACTGTTAGTTCGTGATTACCCCAATTGTCGTCATGTTCCTTTTCATGGCATTTAAATATTAAATTACACTTCTTAAACATCACAACAGAGGCTAGAACCATGATTGGTGCTCATTTACTACTCCCGACCTTAGGCCTCGCCATAAGGGTCACCGCAATAGCTTATCTTTTTAATAGAAATTCGCTTAACAATTTCTTCACCCCAAAAACCCAATACCTACAGAAGACCTAATAGATGTGCGACGATTGTGACAAGGTATTATTCCAAACTGGGAGAGCGTTTGAAGTCCGATTTAAAGAAAACTTTAACAAATCAATACAAATAAGGTAAACAAATATATTTTTGCATGTCACTTAATAGAACAGGCTCCAAGTGCGCGAGATAACAGACTGACAGTTGCCGTCCGGTAGACAGATGGGTTACACGTAAAACGTACTGCAAATGTGCTGCGTTGTGTTTTGTGTATTTTAATGCCTACGACCTCGTCCGAGTAATTTAAAATTTTATCTGGAGACGGGATAAAAGTCCCAAAATGCGTTAATATATATAAAAAGGTCACTTTTGGGGAAACAAAGTGCAAATGTGTTCGAATTGTTTGGACGTTGACAGAAATTCTAACAATATTGACTTAAAATAAAAATTGGTCAAAAAGACCATACATGTTTACACATAAAATTCGACTAAGATTTTTAAGTCTGTTATTTCTTACAATTCCGTATTATCATTGACAGAACCATCCGTCTGTACGTCGGCTATATAACAAGTGGAGAAGTAGTTGGGGTGTGGGGGGGGGGGGTTGTTTAGAAGTTAAGCACCGATTACACGATGAAATACAGTCATTAGCTCACTCTCTCTCAACAACTTCCTAACTTTGCTTTCTTCTCTGATTTGCTAAGTTTAGAGAGTTATTCCCTCTCTCTCCAATCAATGGAAAAATAACATTCCCTTTCCTAAGTCTCGCTCCACATCTGTTATTACAGTTGCATCAACGCGGTGTAATGAGTATAGAGTATGTCCAAACATGCACAAACTAAATTACATGTTCTAGAAAATTTTGTTAGCGATTTTCCATAGGAAAGAGTCGCGAGTGGATAAGCACCGATCATGGTCCCCAGAACACGTGTTGTTGTGTCGTTAAAAATATACGTACATACTAGGGGAAACGCCTGCACGCCAACACCATTGGGACCTTCTATACACATAATCATGTTGTGTTTTCTTTATAATAAAGGTGTAGGATTAAAAATAACCAGAAAGCTAAGATGATAAATAATGTTAAATGTTCAAATCAAATTGTTTCTTATATTTTATAATAGCAGTTATAATAAAGGTTATAAGAACCAGCAAAGCTCTGGTCTACACTTTAATAAAAACCTAATCTAAAAGTTAGAAAAACAACTAATTGTTTCAAAGTTTGAAATCAGCTTTCAATGGAAATCGGCTGTTTTATCTGTTATTTTATTCAATTGGTTGCTATAGTAATTAATGTAAATACATTCAAGAAGAATTATGACGATGCATCAATCTAGGCCTAACCTAAGAATTTTTCCGACTAAATTTACAAATATTAAAATAAAAAATGTTTTAATCAAAATGAATTATAAGCCTATATTACTCAGGGATAGTAGATTTTTATTAGTAAAACTATTTTTTCAATCGGTTAAGTAGTGCCAGAGATTCCCCCCCCCCCCCCCCTACATACATACATACAAACAAAAAAAAACAAATTTTACCTAACGTACTATATTACCTATATATTCCTACTAGGGGCTCTGCCCCTGGACGCTTCGCGTCCCAACCCCGCCTCGGCCTATGGCCTCAGATGGATGCTTCGTTTCGCTCGCAGTTGGAAAATACGCTAAAGAATCTCGTTAATCTTTGGCTCGTTTGTACATATTGACCAAGCACAAATCAGCTGTTTTATTTGGCAGCTGACTCAAATTCATTAAACATTATCTCTATAAGATTAACATAAATTTGAAGGATTGTTTGCCGGATCTCATTCTTGGGTTAATAGCGGCTAAAGGGATGATTGGATCTTGAATCTGACGGAAAATCTCTTCTTTGAAATTAAATTTTCTACAACTTTTGTATTTAACATTATTTGCTATCTCTTACCGTTTTCTTACAAAACGCGCTCAAAGTGAAAAAATTAAGAAAATTTAAAAATCGAAAAAAAATCTTTTCCGCCCAAAAGGTGCTTCCAAAATTAAAAAATGTTAAATTCTGGCAATTTTCCCAAAAGTTTCTCGTCGAGAGCTTTAATTCAAGTATAAGGTTGATGGGGTCTGATTACGGGAAGTGCCGAATAATTAATGTCAGTGAATCAATGAAATCGTCTAGCTTTAAGGACGTTGTGCGGAGCCTCCATTCTCGGATGAATAGTGGCTAAATGGATGATTGGATCTTGAATCTGACGGAAAATCTCTTCTTTGAAATTAAATTTTCTACAACTTTTGTATTTAACATTTTTGGCTATCTCTTACCATTTTCTTACAAAACGCGCTCAAAGTGAAAAAATTAAGAAATTTTAAAAACAAAAAAATCTTTTCCGCCCAAAAGGTGCTTCTAAAATTTAAAAATGTTCAATTCTGGCAATTTACCCAAAAGTTTCTCGTCGAGAGCTTTAATTCAAGTATAAGGTTGATGGGGTTCCGATTACGGGAAGTGCCTAATAATTAATGTCAATGAATCAGTGTTACCGTCTAGCTTTATATAAGTAGATATAATATTAGTATAGATATATACCGGGTGAGTTTTAAATGTCCCCCCTCCCTAATTTTTTTAAAGGTAAGGTTGTGACCCATCATTTCAAACTATTTTTTTCCGTAGAACACGATACCGCAATCGGTTTTTAATTATCTGCTTTCGTTCTCGAGATATTAGCAATTTTGTAAAAAATAGAAAATTTTCAAAAATACCTTTTTTTATTCAATTTTTTAAAAAATATCGACCCTTTATCATCAGATATCACAGTATGGTAGTAGCTTATAGATTTTTATTAAGTTATAAATTTTTACTGCCATATTCAGTAAATTTGTTTGATTTCAGTGTATTATTTAAAACTTAAAAAACACAGTAAAAATTTATAATTTAATAAAATTCTATAAGCTACTACCAAACTGTGATATCTGATGATAAAGGGTCGACATTTTTAAAAAAAATTAATACAAATATTGATTTTTGAAAATTTTATATTTTTTACAAAATTGTTAATATCTCGAGAACGAAAGCATATAATTAAAAACCGATAGCGGCATCGTGTTCTACGGAAAAAAATAGTTTGAAATGATGGGTCACAACCTTACCTTTACATTTAAAAAATAAAAGTTCATTCCAATATGGCGGATCCAAGATGGCGGCCAAAAATGTGAACCTCATCAAAAGAAAGTATAAACTAATCAATGATGTTCGGCTGTGGTTGGGAGTCGATATCTTAAGAAATACGGGAAAAATTAGGGGGGGGGGGGACATTTAAAACTCACCCTGTATATATTAACATTTTTCGTACTAGATCGACAACTGCTTTTTTACACGACCTTACAGCCCTTCTGGTTTTGCCAAAATCGATGAAGACGTTAAATACCATAAAAGTACCCGCTTAAAATCCATCTGTGGGAGTTTACCGTGGTGGCACCTTCTGATCCTAGGCCGACGACCGACATGCAAACTCTAGAATCGAAACAGTCCCTAATCCCAGACAGCAAGGTCGAATAAAGCAACGTCGGAGGCTGAAGTGCAAACAAATTCTACTATTCTAAATATTTCGTAGGCCTACACGCAGGCTCAGTGCTTTCGTGAGTAGACCAACTTCCCAAATAGTTGGTGAAACCCTAAAAGATGTAAACTTAAATTTGGAGATTCGTTCAACTCACGTTAGCGCTTCAGCTGGGCGATCGAATTATTTTTCATTCAACAGATCGATAACTTTTCAAATATAGTGCCCAACATATTGTCTACGAAGTTATTGCGATCTCCGTGTAACTAGAAGATTAAGAGAAGCTGAACCCCTCACAGGCCAGGTACACAAACATCATGAATATACGAGAAAATTAAAATAAATTACAAAAAACGTTTTGTATTTTTTACCAACCTCCTGTAATATATACATCCACCCTGCCTGTTGTTTGCTTATGGCTTGTATTACATCAAGTCGATGCTCTTTAAAAACATGAATTTGTATGTGGTAAGAAAATAAAAATCGTTCACTGCGATCAATAATGGCATTTTGTAAGTTATTCTTATAACTTTATATTATTTGAAAGACGGAAAGAGAATGCAAAATCCATTCGCATTATAGTTATTCACCGTAGAGGGAAATTTTAGAAAACCTATTTACAAAATCCCAATACTTCCACCCCTTCCAACAACCTCTTTTCTCACATTTGTAATGGACACAAATAGCTTGTGATACGTCAAATTGAAGCCATTTAAAAACCATGAATTTCTGTGGTAAAAAAAATAGAAATCGACAAAAAATCGCATTTGTTAGTTCGCTTGAAAACAAATTTTCTAGAATTTCATAAAGATAGGTTATCGAACTATGAAAATAACAAGTTATTACAAAGCTGAATACTTAAGATTGCACTACAGCAAGAAATACACAAGAGCCAAGTTTACCTGATCACAGAATTCTAACAAGGAAATCCTTATCTTATGTCCTGATAAGAATAAGTAGTAATGTATGCCTTTGATTGCATACTGCACTTTCACTTTAAATTCTTTACTTGTGGTCTGAAGAACTGTTAGTTCTCGGTCTACACCAATGCGTAGCAAATCAATAAGTAAACAATTTTTTGTTTTATTACCACATAAATTAATGTTTTGTAAATTGTTTTAATTTGCTGTATCACAAGCCATATGAATTCATTATAAATTGTTAACCTGGGTTAATGCGTGTAGTCCAGTCACTTGAGCCAAAAAAGAGGGTCAATCTCGAAATGAGAGATAATAAGCTGAAAACTCGTAAAAACCCTTATTTTGGCATTCTAAATGTTGTCTCAAAAACCTCATAAAATTTCGTGTCCGTGTATTAAGATATTCAAGGTCAAAGGTCACATATAACACCTTTTAGAAAATATATCGCTGCCTATGCTTTCAATGCTATTTGCATCTATTATACAAATTGCAGAGCATTATATTCTCTACAAATTTTGTTCATAACATATTTTTATACGGTTAACCGTTTTAAACACAGAGCGTCTAGACAAGATTGCCAATTACACTGACCACAACCTAAAAACCATTGCAACCCCGATTTTCTGCATCCGCAGCGCGAACCGCAACCATTCTTGCAGTTACAAAATATTGTGTTTAGTAGTTCATTTGGAGCTGGTGGAGAACAAAATTTGTAGAGACTTTTATGCTCTAAAATTTTATAACAGATACAAATAGCATTGAAAGCATAGAAATCGAGATATTTGTGAAAAACTGTTTTTGTGACCTTTGACCTTGAATATCTTAATTTGAGGACACGAAATTATATGAGACTTTGAGACAACTTTTATAATGAAAAAAAGGTTTATACGAGTTTATAGCTTATTATCTCTCATTCCGAGGTGAAACCCCTAATATGGCTGGACTAGAGTGCGATAGGGGATTTTGCAAATAGGTTTCCTACTATTCTCTCATAAGATGAATTACTGTCCCGAAAAAAGACTTTGTATAATATAAAATTATAAAGATAACTTACAAAGTAACATTTTTGTGCGTAGCAAATTAATGTGCTAATGAGTTTAAACATACAGATCGAATGCGTTGCCGATTTATAATTTCTTACCCCGAAAAATCACGATTTTTAAATGTTTTAAATTTGCTGTATCGCAAATAATGTGTGTCTGTTACACATATTTGAGATGGTTTGGTAGGACGGGGATGGGGGTTTCGGATTTTGTAAATATTTTTTCTAAGGCTCCCCCTGACGGTGAATAACTGTCCCGAGATCACATCTTGTAAATCTCTTTCCGTATTTTAAAAAATAGACGCGAGTTAAGTTTAAAAATCACCCAGTTTAAAAAAAAAGTGCATGAAACTCTCATGTGTTAGAAGTGAAATTTCTTTAGGTTCTACAAACAGTTGATTTAATGGATTGGTCTCTTTGCATTTGTTGACGATTTTATTATTTCAGGATTAGGAAATTATTATGTGGAATTTAATTGGGGAAAGTTTCTCTCACGTAAATGAAATATGTATTTTATTCATCAATTTCTATTAATTCATAATCTATGAAATAAATAAATGCATTTAAAATATTTGGTATTGAAATCATTGATTTAAGTCGGCTTATGATTAAAATGGATCTTTTGTTTTGTTTACCAAAATGTATTTCAGGTTTTTGAGTTAAATATTAAATTACAGGCTCTGTACAATTATAATTTTGAAAATCCCTAACGGCATATACTCAGTCAGTTATGGTTTGTTGGTTGTAGGCCTAAGTAGATTATTTTGAAGAAGGAAGTAAACAGAAAGAGTTAAAAGCAATAAACAATGATCCAAACTTATAACAGCTGATTTCGTCATAGATTTAACACTTCAACAAAAATTACATTAATATTAAAACGTATTCAGCTTATGTACAGTATTATAATATGCAAGCGTCTACTGGTTCCGTATGCTACGTATTACCACAGTGCATGCGGCGCATGCGCATCGACTCTCTCTGACATACGCGACGGAGAGAGTAGTAATGATATTCCCTCTCTTTCTTCACAAACCGTTTTAATTCTCCTGTTTATCAGGCCAACTACCGCTACCGTGGCTAGATAAAATGATACGTATACATAAATACGCACTGCGCATGCGTGTAGAGTGGGTTTAACTTTTCGTGTGATCCAGGCCAATTCGCTCTACCCCGCCTAAAGTCACCGTGTATAATATATTACACACAGAGTAAACGATCAATGTCACGTGATTGTACTTAACAGTTTAATTACACTTTATGTGGATTAGATAAACTGAAGAATTGATAAATCTCATACACGCCCTACAAATTTGTTTAAGCACATTACACTGGAAAATCAAAAACAAAAGAAATAAATCAATGACAGTCTGTTTTTGCGGAGGAAACAGTTATCGCGTTTACAGATTTATATTCTAGACTGGCGCTTCCGAGCTTCACCCGAGTTATCGGATGTGTGTGTGTTTTTTCAAGCGGCAAGGGTATCTAGAAATTGTTTGTATATGTGGAACATGTAGCGAACATGGTCGAGAATTGGCATAAAAGAATGCGACAGTATGCGTGTATTTATAATATTTTTGTTTATACTTGTTGTTTATCATTGCTTTTAAGCGCGTTCGAAATTAAAAACTTTCTGTATAAAAATATATTTAAACTCGTCAAATAAATTAAGCAAGCTATTTATTTTGAGAAGCACTACCTACTTACAATTACATTTTATTTGAATAAGACTTATTTAATATCTAATTCATAAATAATAACTAAGTAATGACAAGAAAACTCATCTATATATATAAAATTCAATGTATGTCCGTCTGTTTGTACGTTTGTCTGTGTGTACGTTTGTCTGTTTGTATGTTTGTCCTTTATACGTTACCAAACCGTCCATCCGATTGCTTTGAAATTTTGCATAGTAACACAGGTTAACCCTGGGAAGGTTTTAGACCATTTACCGAAGTCCTAGGACATTAGGGCTACGCCCCAGTGGCCCTCAAAGTTTCAATGTTAATCTTATGGAAGATCAATCTTAAGGAAGAAGAAGAAAGATTTCTTTTGATTTTATCAGGGGCACAAAATACAGCTGTTCGTATGAAAAGCTTAAAACAGCTGATTTTGATCAACAACTGATTTGGATCAAAAACTGAATATAATTTTAGGTTAGGCCTACAATGAACTAAAACACCAATTATTGGGCTAATTATTTAAGATATATAAAAGCCAAATACCACTCACTGACTGAACACTTAAAAAGAATACAATTACGTTAAAGAGACTGAAAATACCAACCACCACGGGCAACGCCGTACGGGTCAGGTAGTATGGTATAACAAAAGCTCCCATATCATATTATTTTTTTTCCGTGAAATTCTGAAGTAAACATTTGTAATTCCCGTAAGAAATTAAAATGGTGGACGCAACCTTTGACATCTAATGTGGGCTTTTCTTGGGGTTTATGGCTAAACTCTTAGTGTATGTCGTATATAATACAGATTTTAGATTGATTATTTTTTATTGCTTCTGAGTTACAAAAGTTATAAATAAATTCTTACAAATAAACATAATTATTAAAACTAAACAAAGCTAACCTGTT
>JAGFPH010001905.1:161491-180775 GCA_018207615.1 Philaenus spumarius
GGGGTCCCAAAACGGATATTTCCACAAAAATCTCAACATCGATTTTTTTTGCGATCACTATACTTTCTCTATACTATAGTATAGTGAGAAAGTAATAAAGATTCATTAAAAAGGCTCCATAGATTTCTTTAAAATATGTAATATTTTTCTCGCTTTTCGTGTTTGCACCTCGGCCTTGGGGCATCTAATTATTGGCTGCGTTTTGCCAGAGTTTGCCCCTCTTCGCGAGTTCGCGAATTGCTCAAGGAAGTGTTTAATTTGTTTTCTTCCATAATTTTATCCGAATTCCTACGGCCTGATAATTACTTATTACTAAAACCATTGACAGAAGATTTTTGCCGTTTAACGTAATTTTAGGCGGTATGAAAAGTTGTTGAAGTGAAACTTATTCAGGTGCGGTAGGGCGGATTGTCCCTAATCAGACGAAAAGTGGAACGCCACCCCTTTTCCGGCTTCAACCGGCAGTTAAAAGGAAAGAGTAGGTGAATCGTTTGACAAGCATGCGCACTGAGAGAAAAATGATAGACATAGAGTGAGATCATCATTCCTACTCTCTCCGTCGCACGTCATAGACAGTTTAGCGCCGCATGTACTGTTTTAATAAGTAGCATAAGGAACCAGTAGACGCTTGCGTGTTATACTGTATTTTAAGTGAATACGTTTTAATATTTATTTAAATTTTATCGAAGTATTTAAAGCTAATGGACAAAATCAGCTGTTATATGTTTGAATCGTTGTTTATTGTGTTCAATTACTTTTTTACTTCATTCTTCAGAAGAAACTACTTATTCCTACGAACAACAAAATATTTAAATAAGGAACTGTTAGTCCAATATCAATTGATAGACTGATATCTATAGACTGATATCAATTCTTGTACAAAGTACGTTTTTTTTTATTTGTCAAGTACAAAACAGATAAATTGAAAGATTGATATATGAAACATTTTCTTTCACTCTTCAATTCAAAAATAATTTAAAGAACTGTGTTTATAGGTTTCTATTTAGTCGAGATGATCTCCCGAGAGACAGTAATGACACTCTAAGAGAGCAAGAGAGACGGTAGATTGCCCCTGATACGTGTCCAGAATGCAACATGGTTCTTCTATAGGAAGCAAGACATAACTATTTAATATCCGACACATGTTGGCTTCTAATAAAGCGAGTAAAAACATGCCGTTAATTTCAACGTGTGTTTATTTAATCGAGGTCAGGATTTTTATTAGTTGCACATGTATTAACCCTTCGTCTCCCAACCTTTTTTGGTTATGTGTTATCTCAAGGGGGTCAAAAAAAGGAGGGACATTAACATGGACAAAAAGACACAATCATGTTGAAACCTCTCAAATGTTTTAATGAAATAATTTACTAATGGTTTACAAAAATAAGTTATAGCAAGAAAAATATTCAAATAATTCAGCTGAATTTAACGGCATGACCATAAGAAACACTAAAAGGTCAGTCATTTTGGACAGGAGCGAGATATCGACCTCAGATTTGCGCTGTTGTGTTTAACTCAATGAGACCTTTAAAATGATGGGTCACTCGATAGGGGTTTACATTTAAAAATTTGGGGCGACCCCCCCAAATTTGGTTTTTGGGGGCAAGGGCAATAGTGACTAACAACTCAAAAAATAGTTTTTTGTAGCCAGGAGTCATGTCTGAAATATTATTTACTGTAGCTAGTTTCGTTTAGGAGTTATTAAACCGGTCCGGGACTTTTGGGACAGTCTGTATATCAAGAAAGATAAAAATAATATGTTTTAATCGATTTTTATTTCATATTGACATATCAAATAGTTTAAATGTTTTTAAATATTATAAAATATTCAAAAGTTGACAAATTTAGATATAGTTTTTTTAAACTGTAGAACTATTTGTAAAAATTTTGTGTTCATATACATTATTATATAACCAAATAAAGATAAACATTATCTTTTAATTGCTTTTTATTTCATATTGATATATCAAATGACTTGGATGTTATTAATTTTATAATGAAGAAATTTATAATCGAATATGTTTATTTGTTATACGAAAATGTAATAATGTTCCCGAAGTTAAACGAATGGGTTTTAATTTGTATAAATGTATATATTGATGAGAAAAGGTTGTAGGTATTAATATTCATTTTATAACCTTAAAGAAAACCTTATAACTTATTGTAGCCTACATTAGTACTATAATTCATTCTTTTAAATCAACTTCACAAGGCATTATATTATTGACTAGTAAGCCCCCGTGAAAAATCACATACAGGTTAATTAGATATAAATCAGAAATACATCATTTAAAACAATACTATTTAAAAAGAACAAACTTTATCTAGACTTAACTATGCTGACTTTGATTTTAACTCGGTAAATGTGTAAGGATATAAAACTGTAGGCCTATTTGTTATAATTTTGTATTTATATACGTTATTATATATTTAAAGAAAGATCTTTTAATTGCGTTTATTACATATTGATAGATGCAATAGTTTAGAAGTTATTAATAATACAGTGAAGAAATTAATAATAGAATATGTTTATATGTTAACGAAGATGTACGAATGTTTCCGAAACTAAACGAATAGGTATCTCTTCTTTAAATTTGTATAAACAAACATATTGATGATAAAAGGTTATATTTATTGTAATGAAATTACCTTCAAAATTGTCTTCAGTCCTGTGAATGTAGCACTAGCTACAGCGCTGTTTCGCCGATCATTGTCGGCTTCGTCAGGCTTGTATTAACACATAAAACGCGAACTCGAACAACACACAACACTAACACACACAAAATCGGAGAATAACTCCTCGTTAATATAATATAATAAAAATGTTTGTGGCCACATCACATACGTTGTACTTGTCCGACTGCAGGTAGGACACTGAATATAGATGTTGGTTATCAGTAACCGTTTACTTTAGGCCTAGTTTAGCGATTACATCGTATATAGGGTTGGAAGAAAAGTTTAACTTATCATTTAGTATGTTATCCGGACTATTTTTGTATTCGTTATAAATCTGAAATTCTTCCAATACATTCATAGTAGGGCCTTTCTTGGCTCTATGTAAAATTTTTAAATTAGTGTTGATGTCAGTGTAAGTGTGGTTTTCGTTTATTAAGTGTTCTGTGTAATTTGAACTCTGTTTGTTTGCTATTGTTTTTTTATGGCTAGGGATATGTTCTTTGAATCTGGTTTTAAATGAACGTCCTGTCTGGCCTATATAAACTTTGTCACAGTCGTTACAAGATAGCTTATATATTCCACTATCCATGAATTTGTCTTTGTAACTGTTTGGCTTGGTTTGTAAGAAGTTACTCAAATTATTAGAAGCTCGATGAGCGATTTTATAGCCATGTCTGCGGAAAGTGTTGCTGATAGGACGATCTAGAATCCGGTTGAACTTCATGGAGATGTATTTTGGTTTTTCAATAATTGAAACTGATTTTTTGGATTTGTTTCTGTGTTTAGTTAATATTTTATCTATTGAAGTTGGATCGTACCCGTTGGATATTGCGATGTGTTTTATTGTAGCTATTTCGTTGTTGAAGTCTTCAAGATTCATAGGCGTGTTGATAGCGCGGTGAACGAAGCTATTGTACGCTGCCAGTTGTGTTATATTTATATACCACTTATAACCTTAAAGCAAATATTAAAACGTATTATAGCTCATATAATACTCATTTTTATAACTTATATATAAACAAATCAACTTCACAAGAAATTATAATGATTGGAGTTGTAAGCATTAACCTAAAGTATAATCTACACTGGGTTTGTTTGAGAATTATAGATGATGGGTGAAATCAGCTGTTATATTATATGTTACTCAAGTACGTACGTATCTATGTATAGGAGTTGATTGAATTTGTAAACATAACTCCAAAGTATAATCTACGCTAGGTTTTGTTTAATAGCCCACTGATGTTGCGTGAAATCAGCTGTTATAATATACTGTTACTGACGGAATAAACAAACATATTATATGTATACCGTCATTTGGGAGACCAAGGGTTAATTTACACCAACATAATTATTATTTAAAAGTAGTTTAAATTGCTGCGGAAATGTTCTGAAAGTATAGGAGGAAGTGAAGGTTCCAAGTGTCATGTGAGTAATGAGATTAGGAAGGATAAGAGAATCATAAAGGAGGCCAATGCCCTTAAACCTAGTAATGAAGAAGGAATTTACATTTTGTTTCTATAATCACTCACTTCGCTTATAATCCGGTTAGTTAAATATGGCTTCAGTAAGAAAATATTATTTTTCACTAATTTTATCTATTGCTTTATTTTTACGTTTTAAATAACGTATTGAAAATCAAGAATGATATTACACCTGCGTTAATGAGATTAAATGTAAAAGTTCATAAAATTCTAAAATTTCACCTGTAGTTCGGGGCAATTGAATTTATTATTAAAATGAATTATTATAAATAAATGTCATATAACACGATTATAACGAAGTCCGATAAATATCTTTGTATTTTTTATGTACAACGAACAGTTTAAAAAAGTTCACATACAGAGACTTCTTAATTTTTGTATGGGTATGTGTTCGAAATATGATTTCTGTTCTTATTCTCGATTATTAATATGTATGTTATTTAAAACGTTAATAGAGCGCTTAAAAACATCTATTATTTTATTATTTGTTTAATCTATTAAATTATTTGTTTGGAACAGACCCTAATTTGACTATATATATAAGAGGCTTTGTCATGGCCGACGTAGAGGAAAAATGGTTTAAAAGATAAAAGTACAAACATTTAAGGGTACATCCTTATTGGGTCATAAATGCACACTAAGAAAGGACTTAGCAAAAATTTTGGTTTAAATGCGTAAAAATAATGAAAATTCGGGGATCACTCCCGGCGCTATAAAAGATAAAACAGCTGATTCGTACCAAAAGCTGAGCAACACATGTTGTTGGATGCATTTACGTTCATTACCGTAGCAACCAACTTATCAAATTTAAAGTAGTTTATTATTTTTCACAACTAACGGCTTTTTTAGCTTAGGGCCACGGTGGCCGTGATTGTTAAAGCGTCAATTCTTTATCAATCGTCATGGCAGCCATCAATGGAAAAGGTCCGGGTTCAATTCCCACTGACCCCGGATAATTTTCTAAATGGTTTCTTAACAGACATCGTTGGCTGTGGTTCGGATTCCACGTAAAACTGTAGGTCCCGTCTTCATTAGCCTTAAGTGCAAAACAGCAGGACGTTAAACACAAAAAAAAAAAAAAATTAGCTTAGGTTATCAAAATAAAATCAAGCAACAAGAATCACGGAAAAAATGCATTATAATTTACATCAAACATCTGTTTTAGGTTAGGCCTATATTGGACCAAAACTCGTATTGGAAAGCCACAGCAACCAATTCGACAAATTAAAATTTGGAATCATTAAATATTATTCTTCACAAATAACAGTTTTCTTTTTTGATTAGGTAACAGCAAACACAAAGACAATCAATGAAAAAGGCTTACTGTGTTGTAATTTAAACATTTGGTGTTACTTATTATATTTTCCCCGTAGTTGTAAATATAAAAATGTGTTTGAAATGTTTATTAATGACTATTTCTGTTAATGGTAAAATTACAACGCATGCCGTAGTTCGATTTATTATTGGGGATGATGTTTATATATTTCGATAGGTCATCTCTTTTTTTTTCAGACTGTTAATCTCTTGTTAGAGAAGGTACTGTGGGACTCAATTCATTTCTGGATAATACCCACTAAACCACCCCCCCCCCCCCCCCCCCCAAGTAAGGAAGTCACTCTGGCTCCGAACACAAGCGCAAGAGTGTTTACGCCGATCTCTCCTGAGATGGCACGTTACAACACTCCAGTACCATGCATAACGGACAGAGACACTCCGCATGTACTTCACTGGGAGGAGCGTCAGCAGCATCTAGGGCCATTTCCTAATGACTGCAAGCAGCAATCTGAAACTCACTTGAATAAGAAAATGAAGGCAAACAGGTTAGTGTCAATCTTGATAGGTGAAGAAACCTATGGCGGGTCGTCCAGGATAGCGGCAGGCCGGGGCCTACCATCTTCCGGGATATCGAGTCTCCTGCAGATCTCGGCTATATGAGGATAGCCTGAGTTGCGTGCATCCTGAAACAGTTTAGTGGCACATCTTATAGCAAAAACTTCTAGGGTAGGGATACCGGCTGACTTTAGAATGGCAGAGTTCCTCATGTGCCATGGCTGATGCGTGAGTCTGAACAGTCTCCAATTTTTTCCTGCTGGATTTGCTGGCAAGCTCTCACCAAGCGGTAGACGCGCACATCAGCACTGAAAGAACTATTTACAGAGAAATCTTTTAATTTAGTTTTTACTGGCAAGGGGCTACGCCTTGCCAACAAGGTGAGAGAAAACCCTGAATTGTCTTTCCTTCAGAGACCTTGTTCTGCACATGTCGCCTGAAGTTGAGTCGACTGTCCAGCGTTATGCCGAGGTACTTGACAGTAAGCAGGCTTCCACCCCGTCAAGCTCCACGGCAGGAGGGATTCTGCGTTTCATTTTACTGAAACAGATGGAATCAGATTTATCCGCATTTATCTTAATGCGCCATTTCTGCAGCCACGGGGACAGCGCGTCCATTTGTTTCTGCATGGTCTTTGTTGCGTAAGCCGGATTCATGCTACTACAGTGTAGAAACGCATCATCAGCATACAGCGAGAGCGTTACACATGGAATAGTAGGAAAGTCATTAGTATAAACCAGATACAGTACTGGTCCCAGGACACTGCCTTGGGGAACACCAGAAAGTATCGGCCGCAGAGTGGAGAGTTCGCCGTCTACGAAGGTCTTAAAGGATCTGCCTGAGAGGTAGGAACGGATCAAGTGTACAGCAGCCACCGGTACAGGAGACTCACCCAACTTGTAGAGGAGGCCTTCGTGCCATACCTTGTCGAACGCCTTACTGACATCTAGCAACACTGCAACAGAGGCCAAGAACCTATTGCGGTTATCAACCAGGTGGTTGATAACTCGAACGAGTTGAAGCGTAGTGGAATGACCACGTCGGAAGCCGAACTGCTCTGGTCTGATGTAGTCCTCTAGATAGGGCTGCAACCTGGAAAGAAAAAGACGTTCAAATACTTTTGAGATTGTCGGCAGCAGAGTAAGCCACCACCTTACTTACATCCAGTTGCCTCTGACCTAATCAATCGTCTTTTAATCGAACATATCAGAGTATACAAATCAATTTTCAATGCGGGTTTATCCTGGCAGCTTTCCTCTTCCGAGTTGTTAACATTTTTTGCAGGATCTATTCCGTTTGCTTCCCCAGAGATATGATTGCATTGGCTTCACATACTCAAAGTTAAAGCAATTTTTAACAACTAATAAAAAAATGTTTGTTACATGAAAAATAACGTTTTTCAAGATTAAGTCTGATTGGGCTGAAAACCGTATTTTCCATTGTTTTTTTTTTTTTAACTGAAACACCAATGGTGAGTTCAATAAAAACAATGTAAATAAATAAATTATGTTCTTAAAACTGTCAATGGTGATTTTTCGGGTACTTAAGCTTGAAAATGTATTCATGCCCAAACCATAAACAAGCGGATCCAATTCGTACTTTAACAAACCGCGTAGTTTGAGCATGTAACTGTATAGTTTAGAAAAAAAAACTGTTTTCTATGTTTGCTTGTGTTCAATGTTTGCTTACAAGGAATGTAAGTGCTGCCACAATACTGAACTTTGAAGTAATATCATAATCAATTTTGAAAATAGAGCCGTTAATGCACACTATTTATCTGTTGGTACAGTGAAACCCATCGCTTCTATAGACTGCAATCTAAACATTACAATAATTGAAACGCTCCATACTATTACAATTGGTTACACAGTCGACTATCGATAACTCGAATCTCAGGCGTAAAAAAAAATCAAGTTATAGTTTTTCAACTAATTGAGATTCGAGATACCGAGGTATAAAGTAACCAATTTTTAGTTATGTATAGAGGTCCCACGTTATTGCCTTTCTTACATTCCTACTTAGTGCCCTCGTAAGAAAGGGCTGTTTATTAAAATTATATATATATACATTTTACATTTAAATCGATATATGTATTAAACGTCGAATCTTCCTTACAAAGTAGATCATTTGGCCTACGCGAATAATCTCGTTTGTTAAATAATATCGATTTATGTATAAAATGTCTGTGTCCAGAGCTGGCGAGAGAGTGGGGCAAATGCAAAGGGAAAAACAAACAAAAAGGAAAACATAGTTAATTCTTCAAATAATCTAGATTTAATAGGTTTAAGTAAATTAATGAATATGATAAATTAGTATAGTTAGATAATGGAAGTAAAGAGTAATAGAGTATAATAATAAATGCCAAACTATAATAATAAAATAATGTAAAACAATAATTAAAAGCGGTTTTGTTAATTGTTAATTCAATAAGTTTCTTCTGTGTACTTTTTGAACTAAACCAGTCATGAAGTCCACAAGTTTTAGTTTGTTATTAGATTTTTCTGTATAATATAAAAAATAAAAATAAATTATTTTTAAATTAATAGTTACCGGGTAATTTAAAAGTGGTTTTGTTTTATTGATAGTTTTATAAGCTTTTTCTGAGTATGTTTTAAGTCAAACTGTTGTTCGGATCAACAAACATTTGATCAAACCGTTGTCAACTAAACAACAGATCAGTTGATCAGTTGTTGACTTAACTGTTTAAGTCAAACTAAACATTTTCAGATTGTTTATAATTGATTTTTCTGTAGAACTATATAATATACAGAAGTGCAGGTATTCAACAAAACATCCTTATACATTTCATATTTTACTTTTAGATAAACAATAAAATATTCATATATATCCCGAAATGTTTAAATTGTGAATAAAGTGTTTGGCGGTATTCCGAATTCAATGGCGAAGTCACCTTTTTCTTTACGCCTTTATCTACCGTACTGAATTAATAGACTACCTTTTCGTTTCTCCTCCACGCTCAATAGCTTACAATGACGTTTCAAATATATTTTAACGGAAAACCACTCAAAGAAAAAGAAATAAACTACGAACTGCTCTATTCGCGTAAACTTTAAGTTAAGTCTGTCAGGTTTAGGACCTGTCTGGGGGAGGGCCCTCCAGGTGAGGATATGGCTCTGGTCACGTATGCATCTGCGAACGTCGAGTTAGAAAGGTAATCACTGCTCCTCAAAACAAACGACATATCAGTCGACTATCGACAATAATAGAGGTAAATAGAGGTAGTAATCTTATCTTCTAAAGCGAGCGATAATTGTCTGTCTGCTAAATGGATCTGGAATCTCCGTCTAAGGATTTTTGATTTTTTGATTTTATATGGGGCTTTTGGCCACGAGAAATCGATTGGAAATGGTCACCAGTCTGGGAAAATTCGTTTTCTACGTCTTTTTATTAAATTAAAAAGTGAAATTTGTCCATTTTAAACAATACAAAGCACATCTGATGCAAATGTTTTCAATGCCATTACAATAATCATCTGTTTTCTTTTAAACTGTATTTTATTAGAGGTAAGCCTAATGTTGTATCTATTTATAGTTACCATGGCAACGAATACTTCTGCTAAATAAACATACCCTTTATTTAGTTGTTTAATGTTATAGGCCTAACCTCAAAACTCAATAATCCAATATTTATTATTGAAATCATAGCCCTGCTTATAATCGAGCTTTAGCTCGGTCTCCTGGACCTAGAGGTAAAAATGAGGGCAAACAAAATAGGAAAGTGAAAAGGATTAGAAAAAATCGAGTTATCAAGGAATTCGAGTTAATGACGTTCGAGTTATCGGGAGTCGGCTGTATCTTCAAAATTGTTGAAAATATTGTGGGTAAATGCATGGATTTGGCCGTAGGTACTCTAAACATAAATTCGAAAAAATATGAACTCTATCGTGATAAGTTTGTAGATATTGACTATAAAACTTAGTATAGACTAATATTCTCTTTCACAGATAGTTAATTAAAAGATTGTTTAATAGAAACTTCTGTTATGAAGTCCTGTACCATTCACCTACGACTTCTACCAAGAACAGTATCGCTTCAATAACGTTTTTTGGGTAAAGAATTTAAATTCACGCCAAGTATACACTGATAGAATAGAATTATCGCGGAACAAATTGTACTCCGGTAAGGTAGCCATTTGATTGGGCAGGGCGGCCTAACATATCAGAAATCAAGACATGTTCACACGTAGGCACTGATGCATATCAGACATATTCACATGTAGGCAGTGATTGAGGAGTTAATCCGCGGAAAATGTATTCGGGATCGAAGTGAAATAAGGCGGAAACATAGAAGTCGTATTTGTCACAGTTCCTTCATACGGGAAGGGAGAAATGAAGATTTGAAGTTATGCGAAAATTGTTTTCAGTCGTTTGAATATTTTGATCAAAAAGATGAACTGAAAGCTGTTTACGCGATATTTTTAAAGGGAGATGAATTAGAAATGACGGTTAGTCGGACAAAAACATTCGAAGAAATCTATTTATATTAGCGGCTTTGTCCTGACTGACTGACATAGAATCAATGCAGGGCAAAAACGACTTAAAACAAAAATACGAAAATTTAAAAGTATATGTCTATGGGGGTCATAGACGCACACAAAGAAAGGATTATGCAAAGGTTTGATTTTAAAACGAAATAAACGGTATCAGTTAACTGACACAAACTTTCTCCCAACTTACTGTATTGTTTTTAATCATTTTATTTACTACTTTTTAGAACAAAACAAAAAAATAATATTCTACCTACGTCAATCGTATAAAAAAATTATTGTCCCAGGCGGGATTCGATCGCGCGATCTTTGAATTACTGGCCGTGCTCGCTACCGTGGTGCTACCCCGTGCGGCCGCTGCCGCGATGCTAGATTCACAACACAAACTTGTTTATTTTTTAACATTTCCCCATAATTATAAAACGCCGAAGTTTTGATAAAAGCGGGTGGTGTCATTTTGTTTGGCATCTTAAGCACTATAAATACTGAAAATTTGATCAAAATCGTTAGAGCCGTTTTTGAGAAATTTGCATTTTTGTCGTTCTTTATGGGTTTTTAGGGGTAAATTACCCTTAAAAATTAAACATTCCAAAAAATGAAAAAAAAACGCCTGGAGATATTAGGGTTTAGTACCTACATACCAAATTTCATGAAAATTGGACCAATAGTGTCCTTTCTGGTCGTGTATACATACAGACAGACTGACAGACAGACACCACTCTAAAAACACTTTTTTGGGTTCAGGGAGCACCAAAACAAAATATTCCACTAAAAATATTTTTGGGTTCAGGGAGCACCAACACAGATAATTGCATTAAAAAATTTTTTGGGGTTCTGGGAGCACAGATAACTCAACTGAAAATTCAAATTCGAACATTTTTACGAAAACAATACTTTCTCCATATACTACGTACAGGGTGGAGAAAGTAAAAATCCATGTGGGACACATTCTACCTATTTACACATTTGTATACAGCCTGCGCAGAATTTATGCTGTCTATTTTAACCGTGTCATACAAAATGTGCCTTTGCGTAAGTCAACGCAGCGGGTCTGTGCAAACACGAAGTTTGAAATACAACTGGGGTATGCAAAGCATGTCGGGAAACCCATCCATTAAAACCAGGTTTAGTATGACCATGCAAGTGTAAACATTACATTAGGCTACGTTAAGGGTTGAAGTGACCAAGGGCAATTAGCAGTTTAGATAAGGGTCGAGGGTTGTATACTACGATATCTGCTCCGCGCAAGCCACGTCTGGCAAACACTGCGTGCATTAAGCGTTTTTAAAAACCTACTTTAAGGAAATGAACCCGTGCTGTTTTCCTCATTCAGTCCTCTCGTACAGTCGGCTGCGCAAACAATGTCCGACCAATATCAACTAGGATACTCCCCAAACAATTTAAACTGAAACAATAGTTTCTTTTTGTTTTCAAAAGGGGGAAATGTAAATGTCCTAGTCTGTTGACAATATTATCGAAAAAATATTCAAAGTTGCGCTTTCAACATCCGTGTTAACGAATCAAATTTTTTAACTGCTATGAAAAGCAATTTAAGTGTATTTTTTTATTATATTTCAAATTTAAATTTATTTATATAAGAGGGTTTGTCCTGACTGAATGACTGACTGACATAGAGGAAAAATTACTTGAGATCGAAATACGAAAATTTAAAGGTCATAAATCCTTATGGGGTCATAGACGCAAAAATAGTGAAAAATCTGATAAAAGAGCGATCCGGATCCAAAAGCTTAGCAACACATGTTTGTTTAAATTTATTACCATATCAACCAACTTAGCAAATTTAGAATCAGTTTATTATTCTTCAAAACCAACAGCGTTTTTAGATTATTGACAAACTAAAATCAAACAAAAATCAACGAAAATTGCTTAGGCTACTTTATCATGATTAAATTCAAACATCTGTTGCTACATATTATAAATAAAACACCTGTGTTTTTTTATCAAAAACTTATCTTAATTTTAGGTTACTCTTGCAGGGAAACTAAACACGTTTATTTGTAACCAATAATTTGTAAAATTTAGAATCAGGTAATTATTCATCACAACAGTTTTTAAGATGAGGTAAAAGCAAAAAAAGGCTGACATCTGGTGTACATTTTATATTGTTTCCTTTAGTTGGTAATATATACATTTTTTTCAAATAAATGTTGATCTATTGATTATTTAAATACTAGTAAGACCCCGTGAAAAATCACAGGCAGATTAATTAGATACACATACTGTAAGAAATTCGTTAGTATTAAAAAAAAAATTAAAAAACAACTTTATCTAGGCCTACTGTCGCGGCTTTTTAACTCGGTAAATGTGTACAACTATAAGAATAAAATTATAAAACTGTAGGCCTATGTGTCTTTTTTTTCACACACATATAAAAATATTATCTTTCGAGGGAGCCACGGTGGCCGTGGTTGTTAAAGCGTCAATGCTTTATCAATCGTCATGGCAATCATCAATGGAAAGGTTCCGGGTTCAATTCCCATTGACCCCGAATAATTTTCTAAATGGTTTCTTAACAGTCATCGTTGGCTGTGGTTCATTAGCCTTAAGTGCAAAACAGTAGGACGTTAAACACAAAAAAAATATCTTTCAATTGCTTTTTATTTCATATTGATAGATCAAATGATTTAGAAGTTATTAATATTATAGTGAAGTAATTAATAATCGAATATGTTTATATGTTATACGAAGATGTACGAATGTTTCCGAAGTTAAACAAAAATGAATCTCTTCCAATTTGTAAATAAACGAATATATTGATGAAAAAAGGTTGTATTTACAACCTACAGTTTATACAGTTTACAAACATGAAAGCAAATCTTATAACGTAATAAAGCATACGAAATTTAATTCTATAACTCATATATAAAAAAATCAACTTCACAAGGAATTATGATTGAAATTGTAAAAATAACCCCAAAAATAATCTACGCTGGGTCTTGTTTAAGTATTACAGCTGTTATATTATATGTTACTCACGTACGTACTGCCACGCCGCACACGCGCAATTGTTAAAATTTTTTAATTTCTCGCGGTCGCAAGGTTTTTCGCCCTTTTTTGGGACGTCACTTGCCACTCCTCACCCGCTTCTATTCTTAATTTGAGTTTGCCCTTAATAACTTTGCGCGTATACGTGGACAAGAAATAGGAAATACGCTAACTTTCCTAAATCTTAAAAGATTGGTTTGTAATAAATACATTTTAGATAAAAAATACTAGCTCTAGTCAGACTCCCTCTCTGGATCGTGTCGTTTGAAGTTATTTGGTCACACACAAGAAATAATAAACCTTATCAACTATCTTATTTTAGAGCACTGATTAACTTATGGTATAGGGTATTTAATTTATAAATAAAAAGGAATTAAAACTTGAAAACTAAACTTTTTTAATTTCAAAAAACAAAAACAAATTAATTATCTTTCTCCAGTTATTAAAATTTCAAACAAGTATATTATAGATATTTACACATATGATATTTTTTACATTTATATTGAAACGCTTTTATACCATTGTGAGAATAGGGAATATTCCTGAATGATTTTACTTTTGCACTTTCCCCTGAATTTACTGTTAATTTTAATATTATTTATTTTTAAATTTTATTATTGGATTATTTTTATATTATTTACAATTTATATAGCTTGGTTATTTGTTACTCACAAATAATTATGATTGATCGCAGCTTTCCTCCTCGGTGGTTTAGGCCTTGGAATAAAGTCCTTGATCTTCTTCTTTCTTCCTTCCTCTCAGGATCTCTCCTCTTCTTTGATGTAGAATGATTTCTTTCTTCAATCCCTTAGGATCCTTCTTCTTTAAATTATAGCGATTTTTAATGGCCCGCCTAACTGTACCGGAGTTGGTGATATTCGCCGACCTACTTGCTGCTTCTGCAGATCTATACGTGGTTCTCGGGTGACTATCAATTCGCAACTAAATTTAATTTTTCTTCCCTCTACCTCGTACTTTTGAAATCGAAGTCAAGAGATTTACTCTTTTCTTTTTGACAACTTCGCTTCTCTGGTGCTTTAAAGGGTCCTTCTAGCTTGTAGAATCTTCCTTTATTTATTTAATTTAAGTCCCACGACTTTATTTTAATTAATCCACTTTAGTTTCGTAGATAATTAATTATTTAACTTTCCGTGCAATAAGTAATTGTATTGGTCTCGGTGGTGGTCGCATGACGTCATCTCTCCAAGCTCGTTCCGTGCTGTTTACTTAGACATTGCCAGTTCTTACAAGATTTAATTAAATTTTGTATGCAAAACTTTCAAAATGCTCTAACTTTGTAACCCATGGTCCGATTTTGGATTTCTGCAGCTCATTGGATTCCTGACCATCTTCTGCTTTCTCCCTCCTTTGAGTGGTTGTTCTAGGGTTCCTGGTTCTCCAGTTATCGCCTTCGCTAGTTTTTCCTTAATTTTGAATTTTAAATTGTTCAAAATGATCCAAGTTCGAATTTTCTTGGTTCCATCTTATTCGTCTGGTTCCCAAACGTCCAGAACTGATCTTCTTTCTTCTATCTTCACATCGGGCACGGTTCTGTGGCCTATCCTATGTCTATCTCGAATTTTGGATTTGGCAACCCCCCTTTTTGGGTTTATGCCCTTTTCTCACATGGTATATTACAAGAACATATATACTACATCTTATTTAATATATATTTATTTCTGTAGAAACTTATTTCCCCCGATTTATTCATTTATTTTACTGTGTTTATTTTTGAGCCTTTTTCTTTAAAAATATTTAATTACATTAATTTATTGTTATTTAATTATTATTAATTATTTATTCTTTATTTTATCCCCAATTTAGATTTTCGAAATTTTCAAATTTGTGAATTTTAGCATTTTTTCTGCTACGTCTTTGCTCTATAACTTTTTCATTTTCTTAATTAAAACAATTCTGTTAATTAGATTATTATCATCTTTTTCTCCTCTACCCATTACATTTAAAATAACCTACTATTTTTATTTTTGAAAATATATTAAAATTTTACATTGTAGCCTTTCACGGCGCATAGCAACAGACAGAGTTTTGCAATATTCGACAAAACCTGACAAGAATTATCCTGTCGATTTCCCTTAGAATAATTCACTCCGCTTGGCTACTATTACTTTTAACATTGGCTAAGCCTGCAATTTATAAAATAATTATTTTAAATTATTTACTTCCTTCTTACACCCAATTTTCCTTTGATATCTCTTTATAACGTGTTATTTTACTTATTACTAATTATCAATCTACATATTTAGGCCTATTGGCTTCTATATACGACTTTTAATGTTAGGCCTAATTATTCTAGTAATTAGCCCATTTGTCTCGGGTTTTTGTCCGTGACAGTACGTACGTATGAATGTACGTACACGTACACTAGCTTTTATATGAGTTGATTAATGGTGAAATCAAAACACGTGCCACAATTTGAATTATTGGGGGTGGTCGTGTCTATTTCTATTTCTTTCTTACATCAGCTATTTATAGGTCACCACTCAATCGTAATTTTATTTCCGTGAAAATAGCATAGCATACAATACGCTTCGCCATGGGTCTCCGTCGGACGTCGGTTTTAGTGAACGACGCGAGCAGGGCGCAGCCACTAGTGTATAATATATTTATATGCGGCTTTGTCCTGACTGACATAGAATCAACGTAGAGCAAAACCTACTTAAGATAAAAGTACGAACATTTAAAGGTATATTCTTATGGGGTCATGTACCGCATTTCATAAGGAAAGGATTTTGTGAAATTTTATTTTAAATTGTAAAAGTAGTAAAAATTCTGGGATTTACTACAAGTTTTAAAACTGCTGATTCTGATCAAAAACTTAGCAAACTCAAGTTTTTTAACCCATTTACATTCGTTACCATAGCAACCAAATTTAGAATCAATTTATTACTATTCACAGCAACAGCTTTTTTAGGTTAGTTTAACAGAATAAATACAATTAAACAAAAATCAACGAAAAAGGCTTACTGTATTATAAATAAAACATCTGTTGTTACATATTCTATACTAATATTATAAACAGGTAAAGTTTGTTTTTTTTTGTTTTTGTTTTTTATGTAGAGGGGGTAATCTCTGGCACTACTGAAGCGATTGATAAAATAGTTTTACTAATAAAAAGCTACACTATCCCTGAGTAACATAGGCTATAATTCATTTCGATAAAAACCTTTTTTTATTTCAATATTTTTGTAAATTTAGTCGGAAAAAATTCTTAGGTTAGGCCTAGAATGATAAATTAACACATGTATTTACATTTATTACCATAGAAACCAATTGAATAAAATAATATATATTATAATATAGCTGTTGGCTTCAATATTTCCATTAACAGCTGATTTCAAAATTTGAAGCAATTATTTTTGTATTTCTAGCTTTCAGGTTAGGGTTTTAAAGTGTAGACCTGAGCCTTGCTGGTTCTTTTAACAATTATTATACCTGCTGTTATAAAATATAAGAAATAATTTAATTTGAACATTTAACATTATTTACCGTCTTAGTTTTGAGGTTATTTTTAATCCTACACCTTTATTATAACTTAACATATGTTCTTAGAAGGTTTCATTGAGGGTTGGCGTGCGGAGCACGCAGGGATCTCCCTAGTTATAAATAAAATTGCTGATTTGGATCAAAAGCTTAACACTATTTTAGGTTACGCCTATATTAAACCAACACATACTTATTGAAAGCATTTACATTTGTTACCATGGAAACATCCATGGCAAATTTAGAATCGTTTATTTTTTTAACAATCAACAGCGATTTTAGAGTAGGTTTATATCGCTCTATTATGTAAAAAAACATCCGGTCATTCAAGCAAAAACCTGGCCCTACTGCGTATGTTTCAGGATCTATTATACCCTAACTACCATCATACTCCAATCCATGTGCCTCTGTCCTAAACAATCGTAGTTTCAGGGAAAACATCTGGGTATACAATACTGGAATCTGTTTCCATTTGCTTCGCCACTAGTCACCGTGGAGGTTGGTGAGCGAAGCGACTACAGCTATTTTTTCTTATTAGCAACTTAGCAAGCGATTGAATTGTCTACTCTTTTCCGTTACAACTGTCGTTTAGTTAGTAATGGTGTACCATTTATATTGTGGCCAAGTTAAACTCTTTCTGTAGTAAATATTTATTACACCCTGATTTTAAACCCTCGATGGCGCGAATTGAACGACGAAATGTGTGTAAACTTAAGTGATGGCGGTCGATTAGGACCCGCATCTCTTTAGGCCTTTAATGTTCTTTTTTCTCCCCTAACCCAACATTCTTATACACTATTTAACAACACATCTTGGCAATAAAGATGTGATTTACAAAACTGTAAACGTAGTGGCGCTTAAAATAATTATCATAGGTGAAATCAAACTCCAAACATTACAGTATCTTACTTACTGTCAAAGTAATGGATAATCAAAGTTCTGGAAAATAACATAAAACCTACTTATTCCTAATATCTAAAAATTAATAATCTGCTTTGATGTTATGATAACAATTTCATATTCCAGAACTTTGATTGTCCATTACTTTGAAACGAAGCAAGGTACTAAGCTCTACTTTGCGCCATTCTTTTTCTCTTTTAATGAGCTGTTCAATGGTGTGCTACATGACCTACCTTTATATTTAAAATTTGTTACCCCCTACCCTCCTCAAACACCCCAAAATCACAAAGGTAAAAAATTTGTCGTGTTAAGGCGCTCGTAAACGAGCAACATTTTACGACAATATGTGGTCGGCAATGATTGCTGGGCAATATTGCTCAACATCCGGAATCATTTCCAGCAATATATTCCTATGGCCCAGCAATATATCCGTATGGCCCGGCCATATTTCCTGTATTGCAACTACTGGCCGAGGTGTTGCCGGTGATATCGTTCCCTGAGCGAAAATACGTAAATATTGCCCGGCCATGTTCAATTGTCTGCCCTTGCTTTGAAGTCAAATTGTTGAACGTTGTGTACTTTATTTATTGTGTAGCATTGAGGTCATTTTATTTGTATTTTGTTTTAGTAAAAATTTAAGGTTCATAAAGAATAATTGGCCAAACGATAAAGTTATCGATTTTATAAATGAAATTCATTTAAATCCAGCCATAAGGGACGTTGAGGCAAAGGAATACAAAGATCGGAATGCCAAGAAAGATGATTGGGCATTCATAGCCAATCAATTTCATATAAGTAGTGATGAGGCATATAAAAAATTCAGAAGCTTGCGAACTTACGCAAAAAATGAAAGCAAGAAACAGAAAAGCGGTAGTTCAGGAGGAAATCAAACTACTTGGTCGAATCCACATTCTTCTCTTTTTCTTCTTGTAATTGTTAATTACTATGTATGCTGCACTATAACAAGCGCTTCTTCACTTTCAGCCATTATTGCCACGTGTACGCGATAAATTCTTGGGCAACACTATTGCCGAAATGTAGACGGGCCATATCTGGATACACATTGCTCGGCCATGTTGCGGCAATACATTTTTGGAAATGTATCTGGGCCACAGTTTTCAGAATTATTGCCGGCAATGTAGCATTTTTGTTGCTCGTTTACGAGGGCCTTTATGCAACACAAGATATATACAAAGTTTTGTTAACTTATTTTCAATAACAAAAATAATAAAGGGGGTTAAAGGGACTTTAGGAACACTCTGTATATTGTATGCGAGTTAATTTTAATTACAAGGATACTTTTTTTGTGAATAATGTGAAATGTTTACATTCCCTCCGCTGTAGTGTCCGTTTGTCTGTCCTTGCAATTTCCCAAGATTAGCCT
>JAGFPH010001905.1:180875-194668 GCA_018207615.1 Philaenus spumarius
GCTGTAGTGTCCGTTTGTCTGTCCTTGCAATTTCCCAAGATTAGCCTTTATTTACCGGCTCGTGTATTTCGTCCTGTACGTATTTCCCCCAAGCATCGTCAAGCCTGTATCACTTAGGACCCCCTCCCACTCCGCTCCTCCTTGCGATCGGAAATAAAAGAGCGTTCCTCTCAAGGAAACGATCGGAACATCCCCAGAGAGATCGCCACAATTTGTCGCCTGGTCATTAAGACTTCCAAATCCCGAGGTGCTCGTCTTTCCGTTCCGAATTACCCTCTAAACGTAATCCAATCACGAAGCACGCCCTATAAACACGTTTTATGCACAACAACTTTATTTTTGATTTGTACTGATGGCGAGTTAGCAATAGTCAAAAGTTGTTTTTATTTGTTATGTTGTCGTTCTGTTCTGATAAAGTGTCACTATCAGTGTTATTTCTCGTTACTCTTGATTCGTTATTACTCTCTCTCGACAGATGTAATCTAGTGACAGACATTAAACTCTGTCGGCACTCTTGTATTTTCTACGTTTTATGGATAGCGTTTAATCCATGGTTTACCCCCACTGAAAGGCAATACGTTAAAATACAATGTTTTGTTTCTTCTGTGGAATAAGTTTAAAGTGAAGGTACTCAATGATTATTTTGGTCAGTACTTTGTTATACTATTTTTATGGTAAACGATATTGTTACTAACCAGGGATGCCTGGAGCATACAAAGGCGAAGTTTCGCAGGTTCGAGCTCAACTGTTCCAATAAAATTATTTGTTGATCACATTTTAAAAAATATATAGTTTTAATTTTTTTTATTAGTCGATTTAATGATAGAACTCTCTTTTAGATAACGACGAGGACGCAGACAATATTTAGCCCCTTTTTTAGTTGTTTTTATTACTTAGGTTTGTTTACTTAAGAGTTTTTTCTTTAAGGCTCACGGGGCGAGAAGGAATCGAAACGAGAGAGACTCGAACTAGAAGGGATACCCCCTCCACTCGACTTCATATGTAACTGAATGGGGATTCCCCAACGAGACGTTTTGCTGTAGAAGCGAGAGAGACTCGAACTGTGCGAAAAATCGAGCGTGACACTTGAAACGATGAGTTGTGTCTTGTCGGCCATGGAGGAGTTTAATGTGAAATTTGTTGGAGAAGTTGAAAAAACCCCTGTGTTATATAATCATACCCTCCAGGAATATTCTAGGAAGGAATATACAGATAAAGCATGGAATGAAATTGTCAAGGAAGTAAATTTGTCAACTAAGAATCTCATTTCATTACATTCTTTCTTTAATATAATTTATATTTGTATAGTTTTATTATTCATAATCAATAAAAAACTCCGATCAAATTTTAATTATTGAAGCCATTGATAATGTAGAATATTAGGTATTATTAATATAGGTATTATTAGGTATTATTGGTTATTTACTTTGGGTCTTACCATTATTTATAACCATCTGGTGTCTTCTTTTCCTTTTTTTCTTTCTTATTTTCTTTGTGTCGATTCGATATTAAAAGAAAATGTGTAACAGAAGAAAATAAATCCAGGCCATTCTATAAAATGTCAAACACTTTGCATCGCTCATTTCCAATATTTATTTTTTATTGCAACAAACAGCCGAAATGATAGTTCCGTCCGATGCACCCGTATTCTATGAGTCTTTCTTTTCAACCGTCGGTCGGTACCAATAAAACATAATATATTGTCATCATAAACTGCTAATTTTAAAAACTTTTGAAGACGAAAGTTCTGTACCTTCTTGGTTGAAGACTGTAATTGACTGCGAGGAAAATCGCCCCCTGAGCGGAGGACATATCGCATAAGACGCATGACGCTGGTACCGGTTCGAGTTCGATTCTGTCTCACCCAGTGAGCGAAGGATCTTAGTCTCATTTGCAATACTTAAAAGTCTCTGTAATACATAACTTAAGAAGATTAAATCATATGTTCTTCATTTTCTTCAACGTTCAACAGATTCGTCAGTGACTAAATTATTCTCACGATGAAGTCTACAGTATCTGTGCTTATAGAGTAAGTCTGACGACTTATGGCTGATCTTCTTTTTCGGGGCATTTAAAATGATATAGGACGTTTGAGTAAAATTATACACACACGAAAAATGCGACAGTTGTTAGTTGCAATGTTTATTTGCTATGGAGACAATGAAACCATTGCGAAATACTGAGCGTGCGTGGAGTAACATTTAATATAACAGCTGATTTCGGGTCTTTTCTGTTATATCCCCGCATTTACAACCTATTTTCTACAGAATGAGGATTAATCGGGATAGAACTACAAATAATAATAAACAAATACCTAGAAGGTTCTAACCTAACCTTTTAGTCACAATATGTCTACCTGTATTCTACAATTAACAGTCAAATGTAAAACAACGTCGTTGTCTGCAAAAATATTAGGCTAGAGTAGAATAGTAAAGTTAATCCCCGCGAGTTAGGCGTTTGCGATAACCCTCATATTCAATATCAACAAAAACTGGAAACTTCCTTTCTTATATGTTATGGAGTAGTTATAGTTATTTGGACATTCCCGATTAATCCTCATTCTATAGAAAATAGTTTGAGAATAGAAAATAGTTTTAGAAAATAGTTTGTAAATGCGGGGATATAACAGAAAAGGCCCCTGATTTCACCCATCATCTGTAAACCCAGTGTATATTATTAGTTGAGGTTAAGTTTACAACTTCAATCATTATAATGTCTTGTGAAGTTGATTTTTTTAAATATGAACTAAATAACTAATGTATGCTATAATATACGTTATAATATTTGTTTTGATATATAAATACAACCTTTTATCATAAATATATTTTTGTATACAAATTTAAAGAAAAGATACATATTTAATTCCTTTAGCTTAGTAATATTTCTACATCTAAACAGCTTATTCCACCCATCAACTGTAATACACAAACCTGGCATAGATTATACCTTTGGGGTTGTGTTTACAACTTTTATAAATGTAAGTCTTGTAATATTAATAACTTCTAAAACATTAGGTCTACAATATGAAATAAAAACCAATTAAAAGATAATATTTGTATCTTTCTTTAAATATATAATAACATACATAAATACAAAATGTTAATAATTATTTACAGTTTTATAATCCTTATAATTGTACACATTTACCAAGTTAAAAATCTCTGTCATAGTTAAGGTATGCTTAGATAACGTGTGTTGTTTTAAAATAGTATTTTGTTGAATGACGTATTTCTGATGTGTATCTAGTTAATCCGCCTCTCTTTTTCCACGGGGGTTTACTAGTATCTGGTTTTACTGGGTTTACTAGTAAATAATTATTACTAGTATTATTAGTGCGCCCAAAATATATTTCATATATTTTCACTGAAATTGGATTAAATTAGGGTCTTGGGGTTCGCGGTATCCTAGATAGTGACGCATACGCAATAGGGCCAGGGTTTTGTGAGAATGACAGGATTTTTATATAATGAAGCGATATAAACCTAACCTAAAAACGCTGTTAGTTGTAAAAAAATTAACCTATTTTACATTTTGTAAGGATATTTACAATGGTAATAAATGTAAATGCCATCAAAAAATGTGTGTTGATTCAGTATAGATCTAACATAAAATTGTGTTATGCTTTTGATATAAATCAGCTGTTTTATTTATAATTTGAATTATTATAGTACAGTAAACCTATATCGTTGATTTTGATTTTGTTAACCTAACTAAAAAACGTGTTGGTTGTGAAAAATAATAAAATGTAGTCTGTACAAACAGGCTCTAAGCCATAAAATCGACCCTCGCTCCCACACGCGCAGACACACTCACACGGCCTACCTGCTTAATGGTTCTCCTATGAATCACCATTAGAGCCCTTGTACTACAAAATCACATTTTTCTAACCGTTAACTTTACTTAATTTTTACTCTAATTACTGGACTCTAGATATTATTCCTCCCAAAATGAGTCCAAACGTGGTACATTTGTGATAACTCTAAGTGGTTTTATGGTCAGTAGGTTACAAAATTATAAATTGACTACTTAAAAATTGTTATTGACATATTTTATTTGAATTAGCACGATCACAATAATATACGTAACTACGGAAATTATCTATATATTAAAAGAATTTATGAAAACTTGTGGCAGTCAGTACGGCCATTCTATCTATTCTACGGCCGATTTCCTTATTTTTTTTTTTTTAAATTGCAGGTAATCATTCACAGATATGTCATCAAGCATTACAAATCATGTATCTTTCGCCTTACAAACGTTATAATCAAATGCAAATTTCTGCTGTGTATTCCTTATGGGGGGTTTTTTTTGGTTCTTTGTCCACTTTGTGTTCGTATACCGTCCATCCGATTGCTTTGAAATTTTGCATAGTAACACAGGTTAAACCTGGGAAGGTTTTAGGCCATTTACCGAAGTCCTAGGACATTAGGGCTACGCTCCAGTGGCCCTCAAAATTTCAATGTTAATCTTATTGAAGAAAGATTTCTATTGATTTTATCAGGGGCACAAAAACAGCTATTCGTATGAAAAGCTTAAAACAGCTGATTTTGATCAACAACTGATTTGGATCAAAAACTGAATATAATTTTAGGTTAGGCCTTCAATGAACTAAAACACCAATTATTATAAATAAAACATAACATACGTTCTATTGATTTTATCAGGGGCACAAAAACAGCTGTTCGTATAAAAAACTTAGCAACATATCATGTTTGTTTACTTTTATTACCATAGCAACATTACTTAGAAAATTTGAAGAATATTACCTTTTTGAGGTTACATTGACAAACTAAAAACAAACACAAACAAAAATCAACCAAAAATGCTAACTAACCTAAACATCAATTGGGCTAATTATTAGAATCAAGTTTTATTATAATTCTTCACAACTACCAGTTTTTTTTTAGATTAGGTAAAATTTTCCAACTGCGAGCGAAGCGAAGCAGCCATTTGAGGCCGAAGGCCGAGGCGGGGTTGGGACGCGGAGCGTCCAGGGGCAGAGCCCCTAGTACTAGTGATTTTAAACGCAAAAAATCTGAACAGTGAACGTATACTAAGAGTAAAATAAATATAATTCATTTTGCATTGTTACTGTACAATAACTAATAAATCAATAAAATAATATTATAAAAGTAACGCAAGCATATTTACATAGTAATATCGAAAGTAAAGGAGAGGAGGCTCCTTAAAAGTGTCTTCTTAAAATTCCAATGTATGCCAAAAAGTAAATAAAATAAATCAGAGTCAATGTTACAAGGAATTGCCTATACTAAGAGTAAAATTATCACAAGCATATATACTCCGCCATCCAATGTTAGGCCGAAAAGCTATTTTTACAAAAATGTAACTTACTATGCCAATACGGATGTTAATTTAAAATGAAGCTAAACAAATTTCCAAACAAGACGGTAGTAAACAAAAATGACAAAAACAATAGCCCTGTCCTATTAAGAAATTGGAAAATTTAAATACAGATGAAAGACGGAACAGAGGAAATTTTAGGAAATGTGTTCGTTGGAAATTTTAGAAGACACTTAAGAGGCCTTCTTAACATAGGATGGTTTTGTAGATATGCTTGTGTAAGTTTTATAAAATTATTTTATTATTGGTTTATAAGTTATTGTACAATAACATTGCAAAATGAATTTGTAATTATTTTTATTTTACTCTTAGTATACGAAGTTACCAGGAGACCGAGCTAAAGCTCGATTATAAGCAGGGCCTAGTTCGCTCACGTCAATAACTATTATTGCAAATTTCCGTGAACATCGTTTAGGTTAGGCCTATAACATTAAACAACTAAATAAAGGGTATGTTTATTTAGCAGAAGTATTCGTTGCCATGGTAACTATAAATAGATACAACATTAGGCTTACCTCTAATAAAATACAGTTTAAAAGAAAACAGATGATTATTGTAATGGCATTGAAAACATTTGCATCAGCTGTGCTTCGTTTAAAAGAAAACAGATGATTATTGTAATGACATTGAAAACATTTGCATCAGCTGTGCTTTGTATTGTTTAAAATGGACAAATTTCACTTTTTAATTTAATAAAAAGACGTAGAAAACGAATTTTCCCAGACTGGTGACCATTTCCAATAGATTTCTTGTGGCCAAAAGCCCCATATAAAATCAAAAAATCAAAAATCCTTAGACGGAGATTCGAGATTCATTTAGCAGACAGACAATAATTATCTCTCGCTTTAGAAGATAAGATTTAGTTTCTTTATGTATTGCCAACGTTTAAAATCACTACTACGTTTGGCATCATTTTGCAAGGAATAATATTTAGAGTTCAGTAATTAGAGTAAACATTCAGTAAAGTTAACGGTTAGAAAAATGTGATTTTGTAGCACAAGGGCTAGTTGGTGATTAATAGGACAATCATTACTCGGGTAGATCATGTTAGAGTGTCTGCGCTTGTGGGAGCGAGGATCGATTTTATGGCTTAGAGGGCATCGCTGTTTGAACAGACTATAATTGTAAATTTTTTATAGTTAGGTTGCTATGGTAATGATTATAAATGCATTCAACAAACATGTATTTCCAAGCTTATACACAACGTTTCTCTGTTATAGGGCTAGGAGTGAACCCCGAATTCTCACAATAGCCCAGTCGGTATAGGTTTAAACTACCAGTAATTTGCAATATGGCTGATTTTTTTTATAAGTACCTTAAAGTATGTACATTAACATAAAAAAAGTTGACCAGTATAGATTTCCCAATGTCGAAAAAAAATCGATTATCATTTTTTTCGATTATCCTTAATATTTCGAGCTATGGTGAAGATAGAGAAAAATAAAAATACCACCGTGTAGGGAAGGTATTTTTCAATAAAAAAGGTCATCTGTATTTATTTCCTCCGAGCAATGGTTTGTCTGGAAAAAATTCGATAATGCAGGTATGTATTTTGCAGCAGGGGAAATCACTAAAAGGGGACATCTTATTCATATATGAAGCGTTGAGTCATTCTAAATTGGCCGAATTTTAATATATCGAATTGAAACTTGACATAGGAGTTAAAATATATATTTTAAACATTTATGCTGAGTCTCAGCTTGTTATCTTGAAAATGACCCGATCTAGAGCCACTTGACTCATCAATGGGTTTCTCGATTCTAGGAGTACCGGACCCACGAACTAATTTTAATCGGCTCCAGTTTAGAGAATTTTCAAAATATCAACCTGAAAGTTTTTTTACAAGTTAAATATGTACAGTATATTCAAACATGTTCAAGGAGTATAAACCTTTTTCATTATTTACTTTTAAAAGCACAAGTAAATTAAAAAAAGTATAATTTTAGACCTTTATAGATTTTTCATCAAAACGCTTGAGTTAATCAGCTGCAGATAAGTCATTTTTGAAAATATAGTTTTTAAAATAAGTATAGCAAAAAAACAAATGGAATTTTTAACTTCTGTACCAATTTTTAAATCGATATGTTAAAAAATGTCGAAAATGGAGTCGTTGAATCCAAAAGTGTTATAGTTAAAACGAGATAGGGAAAACAGAAGACTACTTTCAAGGGCCTCGTTTTTAAAAATAACAAGAAAAAAAACGTTCATACTTACTAAGACTATTTATTCTGGTGTACTCAACTTGTAAAACAAATTTGGTGTTGATATTCCAAAAATTGACGAAACTGGAATAGATTGAATTTAGTTCGTGGGTCCGGTACTCCTAAAATCGATAATCGAAATCGACTCCTAGATCGGGTCATTTTCAAGATAACAAGCTAAACTCAGCATAAATGTTTAAAATATATATTTTAACTCCTACGTCAAGTTTCAATTCGATATATTAAAATTTGGCCAATTTAGAATGAGCCAACGCTTCATATATGAATAAGATGTCCCCTTTTAGTGATTTCCTCTGCTGCAAGATTTTTTTTTCCAGACAAACCATTGCTCGGACGAAATAAATACATTTGACCTTTTTTGTTGAAAAATACCTCCCCTACACGTTGGTATTTTTTATTTTTCTCTATCTTCACCATAGCTCGAAATATTAAGGATAATCGAAAAAAATGATAATCGATTTTTTTTCGACTTTGGGAAATCGATAGACTGGTAAACTATTTTTTATGTTAATCTAAATACTTGAATGTACTTATAAAAAAAATCAGTCGTATTGTAAATTTCTGGAACTTTTGGTCTAAAATTACCTCTACCGACTGGCCTACAATTTAAAATCAATATTTGGTAAAATATTTTCTTCTTGTGTTTGTATGACCCCATAAGAACACCTTCGAAGTTTCCTATGTTACCTTAAGTAGTTTTTGCTCTGCGTTGATTCTATATCAGTCAGTCAGTAGGGACAAATCCGCTTATATAGCCTACATAGATCATACCGGCAGCGTCATTGAAGTTGGCTCCACCCCGAATTCGATATAGTCGAGTAATATTTCACATTTTAGAGTGCTTCATCTAACGACCAAATTTAAAGCTAACCCTGACTGTTTGACAGAATATCTCTGAACCTGGTAGTTTCAAATATGAATGAAAGTGGTCGCTTTGATAAATCACTTACAATACGTGTCGCTTTATGGATGAGTCTGGGCTGCACATATAATTTGGTTGTAATACATTGGAGTATACGAACATAGTAGTGTAGATCTAAAAAACTAATAACTTGTGAACTGACAAATGAAACAAGGCTCGGATTCCCAGTGGATTTGTAAAGTAAACATGGAATCACAGATTACACTTCTACGCCCGTCTCTTTCCCGCGTTTACCAAATTTAAATCCATCCACATTGTTTTTGCAGTGGCGAAGAAAATGGAGACAGATTTCATATATTTTCACTGAAATTGGATCAAATTAGGGTGTTGGGGTTTGCAGTAGTGCCATGGTTTTTGGGTAAATGGCAGGATATTTTATATAATGAAGCAATATAAACCTAATCTAAAAACACTGTTAGTTGTTAAAAATGTAACCCATTCTACATTTTACTTAGGAGGTTACTATGGTAATAAATGTAAATGCCATCAAAAAATGTGTGTTGATTCAGTATAGACCTAACATAAAGCTTTTGATATACATCCACTGACTGTTTAACCATGTAAACCCTGATTGTTTAAGTTTGACAGAATATCTCTGAACCTGGTAGTTTCAAATATGACTAAAAGTTGTCGCTTTGAAAAATCACTTACAATACGTGTCGCTTTATGGATGAGTCTGGGCTGCACATATAATTTGGTTGTAATACATTGGGAGTATACGAACATAGTAGTGTAGATCTAAAAAACTAATAACTTGTGAACTGACGAATGAAACAAGGCTCGGATTCCCAGTGGATTTGTAAAGTGAACATGGAATCACAGATTACACTTCTACGCCCGTCTCTTTCTCGCGTTTACCAAATTTAAATCCATCCACATTGTTGTTGCTTCGCATTTTCCTGTAAGGAATTCCAACATTTTTTATAAACATCTTCTTTTTTAAAGTGATTACATATAAATAAATGTATTTAGAGTAACTAAATATTTCAATTTTGTATATTATTCGTACTTTATTGATTTCTATAAAATTTTGTTCTCGATTCGTCTGAAAAATGTGGGTTGATTAAGAGCAGGCATTTGAAGGATAAAGAGGGGATTGATGAAGTGGTGTTCCCCGCGCCCCGCCCCGCACAATCGCTCAATTACCCCGCAGATTGCTGTCTTGATCCTTGTTATCCTTCAAGCTAATGTTCCGCTAACGGATAATCTTGCCCTGTACCGCTTTACGTCAATGGGGTCGTAATTATTACCACAACAAATTAACGAATGGCGTCATCGAAACTTACCCCCATGTTTATTTATAAACTGGTCAACCCCCGTGAAAAATCACAGGCAGATTAATTAGATGCACATCAGACATACAACATTTGTACAAATACTATTTCAAAACAACAACTTAATCTAGGCCTACCTATCTAAGATGAGGGAATTTTTAACTGGTAAATGTGTACAATTATAAGGGTTATAAAACTGTAGAACTGTTTGTTATTTTTTTTAAATTTATTACATTACTAATGAACCCCGCAATGATTGAATTACTTTATTACTTTACTTACTTTATTTAATTTTAAGGGTGGTTATGTTATTTCATTACTTTGAAATAAGTAATCGAATCACAAATGGTTTTTTATATCACTTAAGAATAACATTACACAAATTTAGATAGTGCATAGATAGTTTAGATAGTGTATAGAGATAGCACCTCAATTATTTAATCTCTTTGATTGCAGTGATTATATTCTCTAAACAATCCTGGTACTAATATATCTCTATTATTTAAAAAAGTTTTTCTACTTCTTCTTCTCATAATTATAAAGTAATAAGAATATTATATTAAATACGTGCATTGCGTAGAGGAGACGTATTGCATAACTTCCAGGCACACAAATTCTTGAAGTCGATTAAGAAGTCGAATTCAAGTCGAAAAAAATAAAGTTGATCGCAGGTGCGGTGGGGGTTGGCGAGCCGAGCAAGTAGGGGGCATAACCCCCTAGATATGTGTAAATTGTAAAATGTTTAGTGAAATTAGTTGAGTTTTTCAGCATATATATTAAAAGTAAGTGTATGGTTATTTAATCTTAAGGGTCGTTAACGCATTTCATCCCTTTTTACTTTCTCCACCCTATACGTAGTATTATGGAGAAAGTATTGTTTTCGTAAAAATGTTCGAATTTGAATTTTCAGTTGAATTATCTGTTTTGGTGCTCCCAGAACCCCCAAAAATTGTTTAGTGCAATTATCTGTGTTGGTGCTCCCTGAACCCAAAAATATTTTTAGTGGAATTTTTTGTTTTGGTGCTCCCTGAACCCAAAAAAGTGTTTTTAGAGTGGTGTCTGTCTGTCAGTCTGTCAGTATGTATACACGACCAGAGAGGACACTATTGGTCCGATTTTCATGAAATTTGGTATGTAGGTACTAAACCCTAATATCTCCAGGCATTTTTTTCATTTTTTTTGGAATTTTTAAGGGTAATTTACCCCTAAAAACCCATAAAAAACGACAAAAATTCAAATTTTTCAAAAACGGCTCTAACGATTTTGATCAAATTTCCAGTATTTATAGTGCTTACAAACAAAATGACACCACCCGCTTTTATCAAAACTTCGGCGTTTTATAATTATGGGGAAATGTTTAAAAATAAACAAGTTTGTGTTGTCAATCTAGCATCGCGGCAGCGGCCGCACGGGTTAGCACCACGGTAGCGAGCACGTCCAGTAATTCAAAGGTCGCGCGATCGAATCCCGCCTGGGACAATAATTTTTTTATACGATTGACGTAGGTAGAATATTATTTTTTTGTTTTGTTCTAAAAAGTAGTAAATAAAATGATTAAAAACAATATTATTTTGACTACAGTAAGTTGGGAGAAAGTTTGTGTCAGTTAACTGATACCGTTTATTTTAAGTAATCGAATTGTAAATTGTTTTTATATCACTTAGGAATAATATTGCACAATTTGAGTTATATAAGGTAGGAACCCCGTTTCAACCCCTTAGATTGTAGTAATTGTCATGTCTAAGCACTCTTGACATTAATATGGATAATATGTGAAATTTTTAGTAAAATTGGTTAGATAGTTTTTGAGTGTATAGATTACAAATAAACATTCATTTTTATATATAGAGGTTATATATCAAAATAAAGATAAAAATATTATCTCCTAATTCCTTACTATTTCATATTGATATATCAAATTATTTAAAAGTTATTAATATTATAATGAAGAAATTAATAATCGAATATGTTATACGAAGATGTACCAATGTTTCCGAAGTTACATGGATCATTATCTCGTCTATAAATTTGTATAAATGAATATATTGATGATAAATGGTTGTATTCAAGTTCATTTTATAAACTTAAAACAAATCACAACTTATTACAGCCTACATTAGTTTTATAACTCATATTTAAAAAAATCAATTTCACAAGACATTTATGTTATTAATTGAAGTTGTAAATATAACACCAAAGTATAATCTACTCTAGGTTTTTGTTTAAGTGTTACAGATGATGGGGGAAACCAGCTGTTATATTATATTTGTACTCAAGTACTTTTGGACGTAAGTACACTCATTATTATAGGAGTTGGTGTATCCTTTTCGTCTGAGATTTTAACATAAATGTTATTGATAAACCGTTAAACACGTTTCAACTTTGTTAATTTTCAATGCGAACATTTTGATCTGACCATTAAACAATATAAAATGTAATTAAATTTATTAATCTCAAGTTATAGAATGGTTATTTTAGTCTTGGCTCATTTTAAAGAACATCCTCCTTTATTAACTGGAATAGACTGAACACATAATTTTTGAAAGTAAATTGAAAACGCTTAATTGGGGTAAAGTGCTGTCATTTATAAAAAAAAAAAAAAAAAAAAAAAAACACCACCCCTTCCTCTTGGGGGCTTTCTATACCTCAGAACCTCCCTGGTAGTCCCCCGCTCTAACCAAGGAGGGCCCCGCAATAGTGTCGCCCAAGGCCGCTCAAGCTACCCAAGGCTTGCAAAGATACACATTTGTTTTGCTTATGCTTAACTTTCATTTATTACAAAGTACATAATATGGTGTTTTATTTCTAAGAACAATCCAGAACAATTAAATGGAAATTAATTATTTGCCGGAACCTTGACGCTATCCGGATTATTATTCGTTCCAATATTCGTTGATAGAATTTTGCCCATATTACGGCTAAAAGGCTTACTAGTTTAGAAATGGTCGTGCACCATCTTTAGTAAGTGAAATGTTATGTAATGAAATTAGGTGTAATCATACACTTATGTCAAGTGCATATGTTACCGTCCAAATCCGATTTCAGGTCAAAATAGTTCTGCCTTTGCCAAACTAGATTGCCATACGTGAGTCAGGGCAAACCTATTCGGACTAGACCATTAGTTTTAAGATAATGTAGTTTGGCTTTAGAAATATCGATCGAAAACAAGCCATGGTCAAGTTAGATTAGATTTATTTCCTTTCAATGCAAGTTAGTGTCCAGAAATATAAGTAGAAACACGTTACAGACCCAATAGAAATAGTTTGACTCGGGAGGGTGTGAGTTTTACTAGCTAGAACCACTTAATCCTTACAAGCAAACATCCTTAATCCTTTTAAACATAAACGAACTTAATCCTTTTAGTCCTGGTGCTCTTGGGATAAACTAGTTAGTCCTGGCCAAACCTAGGCCAATCTGGTTTGTGCTGACACTCACGGGACAATCTAGTTTAGCCTAGGAAGAACTAGTTTGTTCTAAATAGGGTTTGGCTGGTAACAAATATAATTTAATTTGAAAAATTGTATAACAGTCTTCCACCTACTTTAAAGGAGACTTAAATTGTGTATTGAAATTTAGAGTAAGAACGGATTACAATAACTAGGAAATGTGCACGTAAATGTTGCGATTTGCTAATTCCAGTTGTGTTGACCTGATCCAGACGAGAGTGGAAACTGCTCTCCGATTACAAACCGGCACTTCTGAAAAAAGACAAGGATAATCAATTAATACATTTTTGTGTATCATATTTCAGCTATCATAAACTCATAAATTCTTTCTTAGATAATGAATTAATGGAAATTTAAACAGTAATTTTACTTTATGATAAATAACTATAATAGTTCAACTCAAACATCTTAGTTTTCTATATATATATAAGCCAAAACCCACTGACTCACTGACTCACTGACTCACTCATCACGATTTCTCAAAAACTACCGAACGGGTTGGAATGAAATTTGGTATGTAGCTTCCTCTAGGGCCATAGGTGCTCACTAAGAAAGGGTTTGAAAAATT
>JAGFPH010001905.1:195357-215553 GCA_018207615.1 Philaenus spumarius
TTTAATACTTTAAAAAAATGATTGTTTATTCTCATTTTAAATAAAAACATACTTTTATATTCCTTTATCAGGTAAAACGCTACATTGCTCTACACTCACAAACAGGTATTTGAGTAACTCGTGAAATAATATCAACATTTTAACAATCGCAAGACATTTTTACTTGTCCGGGGAATATTTCTTAATGAGGTGAAGTCATTTTGTAAGTTAAGAGAGGGTGTATAGATGACAGCAAAAATTAGTGAGCAATACCCCTCCTCCCATTCACCTTCCATTCCTCTCCCCAACCAAAGGAACGTTCATTAAGTGAGGTTGAGTTTTATAATCAGTGAAGATGCTAAACATTTAGAAAAGTATGGCCTTTTAGAAATTGTTCTTTAATTTTATTTAATTATCCTAACTTAAGACACCAATTTTAATTACGATTTGTTATAAATCGTTCGGATATAACAAACTAATTAAAACACTAAATTACTCTTTACCATCTTTGATTTGAAACGAACAAATACATTTCTATACCTTTGTGGTTTTAACAGTCTTCAATTAATGACTTCTTCAGTTAAAGATATCAACCGATTTGTTCATTAGTATACGATAAACAGTATCTATACATTATATCCAATCAAATTAAAGATTCTTCTGGAAAAACTGTAAACAGCTCTGATACGAGATGGAAATGAATTTAACCGGCTCAGGATCGATTCCTCTACAATTTCTACAGAAGGGTTGAAATGGTAGATGTGAAAAAGGGAACTTTTTTAAATAACCTCCAAAAACTTTTATTGTTGCCAAGCTGCAGAATATGAAAAAATAAGAAACCTTTTCTTTTATTATATGTTCACAAAACCTCAAAATCTCGAGTTACCCATAAGTTTTTTCGACTAAAATTTTTCCAAAATTATTTTTCCCGGTCAAAAAGACTGTCGTTTTAAAACTTCTCGAGGAAATGGGTTTTCTTTTATCAAATCTAAATATGATACATATTTTCGTAAACAAATCATTTTTTTCGCGATTTTTTAAAAACGCGACGTATTTAAAAAATCTGGCTTGCAAGGTATTTATCGTATAAAGTTGATATTGGGCTCATTCTCTTTGTCTTTCTTTCATTTGGATTTATGAATAAATATTTTAAATATTAATTTTTATTCCAAAATATCGAAAATAGCCAAAAACTAAAATATTTGATTTTTCAAAAACTTGAAACTACATTGTCAAATTATATTTTATCGATAAACATTGTGCAAGTTCTTTTCATGTTCTTGACAAAATTGTAGAGTCAGAGCTCATTTTTGGCTTTTTCAACAAAAGTCACTATTTTCCTCAACACGAATACGGTTTTTAACAATTACGAGGTGCAAATTCTCTAAAACATTGTTTAGTAGTTGAACTTTAATAATCGTTATAGATAACCTATTATGGTGAAAACAAAAGTTATGTTTGAAAACACGTTCCGAAAAAACCGTTCCATGCGAGCAGCACGGTTGCAGTGGAATTATATTACATTCGACCCAAAAGTAAAATTCAATAAAGCTTTCATCTACGTTAATGTTTAGTATAGTTGTGAATATTAAAAATTTACCGTAAACGTTTTCAAAATATAATATGAATATTTTTCAATATTTTTTATTTTTTAATGGGCGGTGTTATAGTTTCAACAATAAGTAAGCCCTAAGTCGAATACAATTTAATAATATAATAATAATATGATGATAAAATGATGATGGCTTTGATGCAGTAACTGATTTGAAGACCTGCTAAACAATTTCAGGCAGAAATTTGTTGCCTTTGTCTTTTAGTTTGTAGTTATAAAACTGAGTTTTGTAACTATAAATTTGTAAACAGATTATTATTTATGTAATCTTGTATAAGGAAAATGGTGGATATTCTATAGTTTTATAAATATCATCTAATTCATAGACAAGGATTTATAAATACAATGATGTATACATTAATCATCAATTTTGGAAAAAACTATTTTATTTTAGAACTTAACAATAGGTTAAGTTTTATTATTTAAGCTAAATGGTTAATGCAATTTAGTTGTAAACAATTAAAAGAAAAAAATCCAATTAATCATTTAGAACGAAGTTCATGTTTCTGGGTGTGGTAATTGATCAAAACATAAATTGGAAATCACTTTTTACCTTGATTTCAAATTAACTTAAGGCTCGGCTGACCCTGCCACCATCTTGAATTTCAACTGCCATTAGAGCTATGTTAAACAATAGCTGGAGTAACAATATTACTGGAGTAATAATGATCATAAAATGATTATGAATGTGCCATTTTAAAGGTTGGAACAAACCGAATGTGAAAATCCTGAATGTCCTGCTATTTATTAGAAGTAACTATATGGCTGTCGGTCAGTACAAGCATGGATATTCCATGTGATGGCAAAGGCTTCAAATACCCAGTACATAAACTAAAGTTTGTTTTCTGGTCCCAAATTATACAACAGGTTGCAAACAATGTAAAAGAATTGAATTGCATTGAACATTTATAAAACAACCTAATAACTTTCCTTCAGCATCCATTTTAATGGGTGGAGGAATATCTTAGGTTTTAAATAAATTATATTTTTTTTGTATGTTTATTTGTACGATGTGAAATGGTATATATAGATTTGTACGTTTTTTTATATTCCTCTTGTATTATATTCTGCTCATTAATTTGCACCATGTAGGCTGTATATGTGATAACTTAAATGTTTAATGCACCAGTGCTATTTGTATACCAAATGAGGCTAATTAAAACTAAACTAAACTAAACTAAACAAATCTTTTTCCATCAAAAAATTTGACGATTCGAAAAAAGGACAAACTAATTCGTTCATAAAACTTTGATTAATTTTTGACATGTTGTAAACTTTGACAAAGATTTTCAAAAAAGAATAGGAATAAAGAATGGAACTGTTTGTATAACATTTTCACACTAATGACTACAAAAACCGCTTTGCAAGACAAAAAGTTTTAGAACAAATATTTTGCAGTCTGCAATATTTTGGTTGACCGTATAGTATATGTTTTTTTTTAACATTAAAGGGATTTTGATTATGTTCACTTTACTGTAAAAGTATATTTACAAGTGTTTCTAAGATTCGTTTTTAAAATCTTAAAAACCGTTATAATATTAATCAGGATCTTCAAATTGTAATTATTTAATAATCGTTGAATTTACACCTAGTATTTTTTTCTCCTTTGTATCCATGGTCAGACCAATAGTATTTTTCGTTTGTTCTTCTTTTTCTACAGTATCGCCATGGTTAGATAAACACTTGATGCAGTAACATAACAAGTAAACATCCCTCGATCCTTTATAGCATCTGAACTGAACGAATAAATCGAAGCATACATACCCCCAAAATGTATCTAGTTAATAACCCAGCTGAGCAAAGAAACTGGACAGGTGTAATATGTTTTCTTTGACAAAACATTGTCAAAAATTTTATCAAAGATTCTGACGAAAGTTTGAACAAATATTTGGCAAACAACTTTGATAGTGTAATCTGCCCCTTGTCAACCCTTGTAAATAATTAGGCTCTACAATTTGCCTCTGCTCAGACGACAGACCTAGCATTGGAGATGCATTTTGTTGTTTTCTTTTATTTATGATTTTTGTTTGCATGTGATAAAGTCTACGTATGTTAATGTGTGCATTATATTATGCGTATGCATAATAATTGCATGTATCTTGAAATTTTTATTATAAATTGTTTATGTATGTTGTTATGTGGGATATAGACATTTTTAAGTTTTGTTTTTATATACATGGACAAGATAATTTTATTAATGTAACACTTAATGTAATATTTTGTTAAAGTTTGTAATCTGTATTTCTTTTTCTGTTTGTTATTAATGTTATAAGAAATCATATCAACATGGTAAAAGTACAAAGGCGCCTTAGAGTTAATTCCCTTAACCTTAATACAAGTTGTATTCTTTGTTAAAATACATTATAAAGTTAGTTCTATAAAACATTATAAAACATACACCAGCTATTGTTACTTTATCATATATTTATTCTTTTGTTTTGTCGTAAATGTTGTAAGAAATCAGATCAACATGGCAGTGGTATAGCAGAGCCTTACAGTTATTCCATTGACCTTACTACAAGTGACTCTCTACAAAGTTGTCTCCTTTGTTAAAATACATTATAAAGTTAGCTGTATAAAACATGCACCAGCTTTTGTTACTGTATCGTGTATTTATTTTTTTCACTCGTTTTACCACTTGAACGAGTACACAAAGCAAACCACTCTTTTGATTTTGTCACCGAGTCCCGCGGCTAGGAGCGTGTTTAAGTCTCGTTTTATCGGTGCATAACAATGAGCCATTATTGGGTGCGGGAGCACGTTAGCGGGTCAAGAGAACTGTTTCAGAACCAAAGGGGAGATCCCAAGAAACCGTCCTCCCTTTACTCCACCCACAATGTGTTTAAACGATTTATTGTTTTGATTCCTATACATTAAATTGTGTCTGTAAATCATTCCTTGTGGGGGGGGGGGAATGGCAACATTTCATTGATACATTCATGAAAATTCATAGAGTCGAAGCGACAAGTGAGTTGATTGAGTTTATTTAACGGTTGACATTATTGGCTGATATCCATGTTGGAATAATGTAACTGAAGCTGACGTCATCGGCTTAAATCATCGAGTGTGGTGGATACTAATACAGATTTTAACAGCTTATTTATTATTACTTAAAATACTCTACTGAACCAATTAATTGTTTGTATCCCTATTAGAAATATACTTAATTTAAAATTGAATTTGTGGTTAGACGAAGGGCCCGAAGCATATACTTTCTGGGAAATGCAAAAGTGGATAACCCACACTAAGCTCTATGCATTTTGAAGTTTCATAACATAATTTTTTGATTATTGATTTGTCTTACTGGACTGGTTATTTTGTACTATATTTAACTTATTTTTTACATACGTAGGTACACGTGAGCTACATCTCGCGTAGTTTTTTTTTCAATTGACTTAAATGTCCCAAAGTGTAGTGATGTGTATTATGTGTTATTTGTGAATGTGATGTGTATATGTTTTCATTTATGCAATTGACGCGCATCAACGAATACAATAAATCCAATAAAAATATAGGTTTGATAATGCCTGATAAAGAGGCGAAACGGCGTAACCTGTAATAAATAAAAAAGGACTGTAAGCGTTAGTAAAAAATAAGTTAAATATGGTGTAACATAATTTTGTTTGGTTATGTAAGCTTGCTGTAAATGTATTCACTACATTCGTGCAAAGGCTAACTTTGAAGTTTAGAAAACTTGTGCTTACCACTAAAAGTTTAGTAGTTATGACCTTACAAAAAATATATTTATATACATATTAAAAAAATTGTGATTTACGCATTAAAAAAAGAAATACTCATCTATTTGTCCTAGAGGAATGAAAATACACAAAACGTTGCATTATAAGCTACTAAAGATGTGGTAAAGATTTCATCACTGTAGCTTTACCAGTTAAAAAGTTATAAGAACTTTTGTGTAAAAAATATCAATATTTAAAAGTTGCAGGAAATCGCGTTTAAAGATTCCATTAGTTATTTTAGCAGCCATAGAGAGGAATAACTTGCACAACCAGTATTTGTAGTCAAGATATGTTTTACTTACATATTGGAGGCATTGAAACCCTAATAACTAGTAGTTCTGTGAACAGTAGACCTCGCTCGTTGAAATAACAAATGTGGTTTTGAGCTTAGGTTAAAAATAGTGTGCCAGTAAGGAAGTAAGCAGAAGGTTTAGCCAGTGAAACATTATCTACAATTCCCGTGATTCCGGTATTTCTAGTTCTCGTTTTTATTTCTTTTCTTGAGCTTTAACTGCTAAAGATTTTCTTTTAGAGGCATTGTGTTTTATTTAGGTTAATAATGCGTAAGATAGCTAAAAATATCGCCTTATAGAGGGACAACATACAATTAAATATTTACATACTTAAATACGGTAACTCAAACTTAACAATGTATTTACAGTTCCATAACTTCCATATCATATTCCAATATTAGAAATAATGAAAACAAACGATGTTAAAACGTCGTGATAGTGATCTCAACTTTATTCTCAACCCATGTACCAACACTTCCCACGGTGTCCTAGGGTCATTTTATGTATGTCCTTTATCGCCGCGAGGTTTCATTTGTTTTATTTCATTTTGTAATTCAATAAAGCTAAGTCAAATACTTTTATGAAATTTACAATGATAATTTACAGGTATACAGTTTAATTCTTTGATTTGTCCTCTACACTTTTTTATAATAATATGTCATTTTTGGGCAAATGATATATTCCTAAATTACTATTCAAAACAGGCCTAGTTTTGTTAGCAGTCTTGTAGTAGGAACATAAAAACTGGTGTTTTTAAAATAAGAAATTTGAAATTTATAAATATTTTTATACAATTCTATTTAGAACTAAATTACGAAACTTTTTTACATTTATAAAAAAAAATTACAATAATTTTTACTACTTTTTATGTAGGCCTAAAGTTAGACATTTTCCTTTCGTTACTGAACGTGATTGTTTCTTGGGCTAATAACTTTCTTAATTTTATTTCAGTAATTTTTTTACTGGCATATATGAATTCTTTAAACCTTTATCTACAAAAAAGCTACGGAACACTTTTGAATTGGTTTAGATTAAACGTATAAAAACATGGTTGAAATACAAAAACTTGGACGATTTTTAACAAATTCGAAGTTTACGGCCATTTTGTGAGCTTACCGTTAGAGATACGGGAAAAAATCAAGAATACAATTTTGTTTAAAATTTAATTTTCTACTGGAAAAATGGTATTCGTTTTTAAATTCGACTTACGGTTAATCCACAAACTGGCTTTGGAAAAAAGCTTACACTGAGAGAAACGGTCCGGCCGCCATTTTTATTTTATTTAAGGGGTTAAAAATGAAAAATGGAAAAACCGTATATATACATGGCTCGGCCTAGGAATAAGGAACATTCATGAAAAAAATCATCAAAATCGGTCAAGGCGTTTGGCCGTAATCGTGAGACAGACACACAGACACACAGGCATACAGACACACAGACACACAGACGAAATGCCGAACGGTCGAGTTAAAACGGAGACCTCGCTTACGCTCGGTCAACTAAACAAACACACATTATTTGAAATTATTTATATTTATTACAATAGCAGCCTACTTGGAGAAGTTAGAATTGGTTAATATTTTGTAATAACCAACAGCGGTTTTAGGTTAGATTTATATAGTTTTATTGTATAAACAAATCCTGTTATTCACACGAAAAACGTGGCCCTACTCCGTATGAGTCAGGATCTAGGATACCGCACCCTTACCATCCAAGTGCCTCTGTCCTAATCAATCGTCGTTTCAGTGATATTTCATATTATAAAATACTGTAGGCCTAATCTGTTTCCATTTGCCATGTTTCCAGTTGGTGAGCGAAGCAATCAGGGATGGGCCCCTAGTCTATACTAATATTATAAAGAGGTAAAGTTTTGTTTGTTTGTATATAGGGCTATGGGAGACCTCTGCGTGCTTCGCACGCCAACCCCCAACGTAACCTTCTAAAAACATATGTTATGTTTTATTTATAATAAAGGTATATGATTAATAATAACTTCAATAACTTCAATTTAAATTATTTCTTATATTTTATAACAGCAGTTATAATAACGGTTAAAAGAACCAGCAAGGCTCAGGTCTACTCTTTAAAATCCTAACCTAAAAGCTATAAATACAAAAATAATTGCTTCAAATTTTGAAATCAACTGTTAATGGAAATATTGGCGCAAATATTATCTGTTACTTTATTCAATTGGTTGCTAAGGTAATAAATGTAAATACATGTGTTGGTTTATCATTCTAGGCCTAACCTAAGAATTTGTCCGATTAAATTTATAAATATTGAAATAAAAAAAGGTTTTTATCGAAATGAATTATAGCCTATGTTACTCAGGGATAGTGTAGCTTTTTATTAATAAAACTATTTTTTCAATCGGTTCAGTAGTGCCAGAGATTACCCCCTACATACAAACAAACAAACGAACTTTACCTCTTTATAATATTAGTATAGATAATCTGTGGCACTAATGAACCGATTGAAAAATAGTTTTACTAATAAAAAGCTACACTATCCCTGAGTAACATAGGTTATAATTCATTTCGATAAGAACCTTTTTTTATTTCAATATTTATACATTTAGTTGGACAAAATTCTTAGGTTAGGCATAGAATGATAAACCAACACATGTATTTACATTTATTATCATAGCAACCAATTGAATAAAATATCAGGTAATAGGCCTATAGCTCATTTCCATTAAAAGCAATTATTTGTTTTCCTAACTTTTACGTTAGGTTTTTATTAAAGTGTAGACCAGAGCCTTGCTGTTCTTTTAATATTGCTGTTCTGTTTGCTCCAATATTTCCATGAACAGCTTACAGCAATTATTTTTGTATTTCTAGCTTTTAAGTTAGGGTTTTAAAGTGTAGACCTTTTAACCATTATTAAAATTGCTGTTATAAAATATAAGAAATAATTTGATTTGAACATTTAACATTATTTACCATCTTAGTTTTGAGGTTATTATTAATCCTACACCTTTATTATAAATAAAACATAACATATGTTTTTAAAAGGTTCCGTTAGGGGCTGGCGTGTGGAGCACGCAGGGGTCTCCCCTAGTATAGTATAAAATTGGTGATTAGAAAATTCAGTATAAGACTTATTTCTAATTCTTTAGACAATCAACTTTCCCATTTCGAAGGTAAAAGCACGGTACTTGTAAGTGCTATAGGAAGTAAAAGTTTAAATAAACAAAAAACAAATTTGAGTGTCGAGTCTGGTATTCTTTGTATAAGAAAAGAGTTTAAGCACATGAAAAGTTTAAAAATATTGTTTGTAGAAGCAATCGAACAAGATTATCCTCTCTTATTAGTAGAATTTGATTACGTTATATTATTTGTTTAATATTGAGTATATAAATAACTAATGAGCTTGACTTGTGAGAAAGTAACTTAGAAAAAAATAAATATAACCTGAACACAAAATCTCACAATAAATACGGGCTACAGTAACCAAACTGTAACTATAACCGTGCATCACTGAGGATGGCGACATTGTCGTTGAAACGCGTTTGAGGTTAGTAGATGTATTTATTGTGATATTTTGTGTTCAGGTTTTATTTTATCTAATAATGAGTAGTTTCAGTATATTATTATAAGTCTACTAATCCATGTTTCAGGTATATTTTTACATTCAGTTTCGGGATAACCCATCATCAGAAAAATTCAAAAACACAATTATTACATACACGTACAAAATACATTTCACTCCATGCGGAGGTTGTTATTAATTTAAATCTCGTGAAATCACACTTACACCGATAACGTGCACGTCCGAATGAGTAGCTTTATATTAAAATCTAATGATATGTATAATTAATGTATGTACGTAATCTCCTTTAAATAGATGACTTACATATATATTTATATTATGTAATAAATTAATCTAAGGTTGATGAAAAACAAACTCAATATTGATTATTTCTACAAAATTGATTGAGTCGTACTGATCATGGTTTCGCTAAATCATTGTTGACGGCATTAAATAAAGAAAATTTAGAAAACAGGCATATAAATATTACAACAGAGAATAGTTACTTGGTTAATAAACAAAAGTGGGCGCCGGGCAGACAATGGTTTAAGCAAGGGCGAGTTTGACATAAATTCTACCTGATCATAATAGTACAAAGTTGGAGTCTTTACAAAATAATCTCTAAATTTTCTAATGAATTTAATTTCCTGCTTTTTAGCGAATTTCCATAGGAAAAATTAGCTATTGCAGTGGCCCTTATGGTGAGGCCCATGGTCGGGAGTAGCAAATGAGCACCGATCATGGTCCCCAGAACACGTTTTGGGGGGTCATTAAAATTCATATATATAAATATATATATGTGTGTTCGCACTCTAGCGGCCGCATTTTAAGTCCGATTTGGTCCAAATTTGGTACACGTGTTCGTTGTCTTTGTTGCTCGGACGAGTTCGTTAGCCAAAAAAATCCAACAACCGGAAGTACGTTTTTTGACCGGAAGTATCTATTTTTTTAGATCTTTACTACGAGAATGAAATTGTTTTAGAGGTTTTTCTAAAAATATAAATGTAGGATGTTATTCTGCACATTTTGTTTTTTACGCGACCTTATAGCTTGCTTGGTTCCCCCAAAATCGACCAAAACGTAAAATACCATAAAAGTACCCGGTTCGAAGACAAGTGGTGCAAACTCGCAAGGCCGCTAGGAGGAAACAAATTCTACTAATATATTGCGTACACACAGACAGCTGTTCAACGCCTTCGTGAGTAGACCTATTTCCCAAATTGTTGGTTGAAACCCTAAAAGATAGGCATATAAACTTAATTTTGGAAATTCGCTCAATTCACGTCAGCGGTCCAGCTGCGTAGTTGAATTATTTATTAACACGAATAATCATAAAATTAACATTATTGATTAACAAATCTGACACTAAATGCGATGAGTTTATAAAAGATTTTGAAAACTCTAGAACCTAAATTATGATTTAAAACTTGGAACTTAAATAATTGGGTCATTCATTATATCCAATCCGCCAAATTCTTTCGTGTTCACTAAACCTAATCTTACATTTAAAACTACGGCCTATTTGGTCTACACAAGCAGCATTACAAATGTTACGTATCAGTTTAGAAACAGCACTTTTTGCATATTATTGTTTTATCCTTACAATTTACTAACATTTTTCCTAATTTTGTTTATAGTAAAAAGCTGGTTTAAAGTGATTTTTCTATTCCAATACATCCTTAACCTTAAAGTTAACCTTCCAATGTAGTCGATTCTACGCCATTTTGGTGCGTTTTTTTTTTTTTTTATTTAGAAAAATCTATTGGGAATATAAGCGTTATTTTTATTTCGGTTTTAAAAATTTGTCAATAATTTGAACATTATATCTGTTATTTATAAAAATTTGTTTGTTAAAATTGAATTCTTTACAGAAGACGTTGATAGACATAGGAATACGATGCAACATTTCTAGTATTTACTAAACATTGTGTTTGTAAATCGTTTAATCTATGGTTAGTTAGTGGCCCTCGTGTAATACAAAATGTCAGATTAAAGGTTAAATTATTATTATTTAGTAATACCTCACAAACATATTTAAGTATTCATTTGAACACTACCTTACTTTTTTTTTGAACGAATCCTACCTGTAAAAACATATTTAAGTATTCATTTGAACACTACCTTACTTTTTTTTGAACGAATCCTACCTGTAAAAAACCTAACTAGATATGACAATCAATTGTGTTGGAAATATTGAAAGTCACATTGTCTACATTTCATAAGAAGGGTGCTTTCCCCTCCTTGCCTTACTCCCGAAATCCTCAATAACTCTATCCCTGTCTGTTCAACCCCAGTATATATAAGTTATAGATAATTTTATCAGAATGTTTTTCCAGATCCCTATAATGGTTAGCGCGAGATCGGATCGGATTCTCCCACTATATATGATAAATCCGTCTAAAGACAAATTGGTATTTCCTGCAACAAGGGCAGGGTAATGGAATCTCAGGGTGGGGGGGGAGGCTTTCATACGTCGCTCAATGTAAGTCCGTGTAGTGTCAAGTACAATTAAATCGGTGTTTACGTACGTTTAAAAATAAAAGTGTTAAACAAACCAGCTCAATGCAGTGAATACAAGATTGAATCTTATCTTCTAAAGCGAGAGATAATTGTCTGTGTACTAAATGGATCTGGAATCTCCGTCTAAGGATTTTTGATTTTTTGATTTTATATGGGGCTTTTGGCCACGAGAAATCGATTGGAAATGATCACCAGTCTGGGAAAATTCGTTTTCTACGTCTTTTTATTAAATTAAAAAGTGAAATTTGTCCATTTTAAACAATACAAAGCACAGCTGATGCAAATGTTTTCAATGTCATTACAATAATCATCTGTTTTCTTTTAAACGAAGCACAGCTGATGCAAATGTTTTCAATGCCATTACAATAATCATCTGTTTTCTTTTAAACTGTATTTTATTAGAGGTAAGCCTAATGTTGTATCTATTTATAGTTACCATGGCAACGAATACTTCTGCTAAATAAACATACCCTTTATTTAGTTGTTTAATGTTATAGGCCTAACCTAAATGATGTTCACGGAATTTTGCAATAATAGTTATTGACGTGAGCGAACTAGGCCCTAGGCCTAAATCGATATTGAAATTAAACTTTAATTTAGGCCTGACTTATTTCTGAGGCATAGCGTTGAGATTATGGTTAATCCTTTAAATAGTATTTTTATTACAGGTAAGCCTAATGTTGTATATACCCTTTATTTAGTTGTTTAATGTTATAGGCCTAACCTCAAAACTCAATAATCCAATATTTATTATTGGAATCATAGCCCTGCTTATAATCGAGCTTTAGCTCGGTCTCCTGGTACTAGATTATAAATTAACGGTAAGCAGGTGTTCGTTACATCAAATAATTCAATCAAACCGTTGACGTAAGTTGAGCAAATTTCCAAAATTAAGTTTATGTTTTAGGGTTTCAACCAACTATTTGGGGAATAGGTCTATGCTCTGTATAGCTGCCGGCGTGTGCGAAATGTATTAGTAGAATTTGATTGCACCTCAGCCTCCAGCCCGGCTCACGTGATGCGTCGTTCCGCTTTCAGGAGAGAGTTTGCCGTCCCAGCCGTCGCGTCAGTCTTGGATCAGAAACTGTTCCTACGGAAAAATCCCCAATTTGGATTTAAACATGGTAATTTTATGGTATTTTACGTTTTGATAAGAACCCGAAAATGTTTCATTTTAATACAAAAATCTCAAAAATTGTTACTTCCAGTAAAAAATGTGTTATTTTCGGGTAACAAACTTGTCTGAGCGACTTAGAAAACCAACGTATATTCTAAATTGAAGGGTACACAGAAAGAACGATCAGGGTCCAAAAAAAACTAATTTTGATATAATGATGCCACTCGATAGTAACCACAGAGCTTTAACACCGTGTGCTATTTGTACAACAAAAAAATGGACAGTGTTCCTGTTAACCTCATTGCAGGTATCGGTAGACAGAGAAGTAACGCTCAGGGTCATAAGCGCGGGCAGAGTCCACATGCCACGCTATAAATGAATAGTTCCTTCCGTTTCACATCTGATATAGTGTACAAAATCGATGTAAATTTGAGGATGAATGAAACTAGTGTTCCCCCATAAGTCGTCGTCGTTTTATTTTTGTGTTTTTTTTTTATAAAATATATATACAGAAATACTACAGTAAAATTATGCAAAACATCCCAAGCCTTTAGACCAGGTAACTAGTCATATCCCGTCAGCTTGGAAGCAAGCTAACCACCGTTTGATTCACTTCCGCCCGCCTACCCTGGTCTCTCGCGATTCGAACCCGGGATCTTCTGATCAGGAAGATCTCACGTTATCACTAGGCTAAGGCTTACACAGAATAAAACTGAAAAATAACCGTTATTAGTCACTTTACAAAGCAACCATATTGCCTATCTCGCCCCTCGTTTATAAGCGAATTTTTTTATTTTTTACATACATAATTTATTGACGTTTCCCGAAAACCGTGTTTTTCAACTTTTTGGCGCAGATTTCTCTGGAACTACTGCATGTATTTCAACCAAATTTTTACCACATTTTAACAACCTACAAGTGCACACTTTACACACTGAAATAAAGATCTCTCTAGTAGTTTCAATAAAAAAAAAAATTTAATTCAAATTTGCAACAATTTTCTATGTAAATTTAAAAATTTAATAAAACATTTATTTAATGATATTTTTCAAAATCCCTGTGTTAAAGTATACAAGTATAAAACTCTTGGTAAGTTATCTTCAATGGTTTCTGAAAAAACTGTGAACAAAATATGCTAAATTAACATGGAAAACCCTCGCTCTCCCCTTAACAATTTCACGATAAACGTAATAATATTAATGGTTTTGGATTGTTTTTTAACGTCAAGCTAATACAGAGTAATACCGATCAGAGTCCATGAGGTGTTTGAGATAAAAAATATAGAGAAATAAGATGTGAAGTTAAAAAAAAATTGTTTAGTCTCTTTGTGCAAGCAAATAGTGTGGGTTAGTGATACAAATACATAATTAATATAATAAAACATTGTTAAGAAAATGTAGCGTTTCAAACTTTAAAAAGTCTCTTCTAAAAAATGTTGGTTTTTGGACCCTGATCGTTCTTTCTGTGCACTCTTCAATTTGGATCAAATTTTACGTAAAATGCGGCCTTTAGAGTGCGAACACATGAGTACCGTCAGACGTGCAGCTGCGTGATCGTATTTTTACAATTCTGGGACAAAGTTGGCGGAATTTACATGTTGACAACAAAAACATCTGCAATTTTATGGGTCGGAGAATCAAGTAAAAAGAGCCAATCCAATATCTCCAACTGCTATAATTGTAAGATAAGTAGAATTGTGGAACCTCCTTATGCAAGCCCAAAATTAATTGAATTTTACGTTTTGAAAATTTTTCACTTTCAAGGGTCTATTTCTATCACTTTTCGAGATATTTAAGAGTATGTCTATTGAGGTTTTCGCTGCAAGGCATAGTTTTGGTTGTGTTTTTGTGGACACACAAACATTAATTTGCGTACATATATATCGTGAACATTACACAATACAGTATAATGTTACACAGTATCATAAACACAGTGAATACAACCACACACCTAAGGGCAAAACGTGTTGACAGACCGGGGTCAGAACAACAACTGACCGGGTGCCGAGCAAGAGGCCTATCGTTCATTAAGTTTAGTTTCATAACCCGCGACCGGGTTAAAACCCCACGTGGAGATTCAACAAGTAAAAGTTCAGATTGTTTTTTACTAGTAGTTCTGTGAACAGTAGACCTCGCTCGTTGAAATAACAAATGTGTTTTTGAGTTTAGGTTAAAAATAGTGTGCCAGTAAGGAAGAAAGCACAAGGTTTAGCAAGTGAAACATTATTTACAATTCCCGCGATACCGGGATTTCTAGTTCTCGTTTTTATTTCTTTTCTTGAGCTTTAACTGCTAAAGATTTTCTTTTAGGGGGCATTGTGTTTTATTTAGGTTAATAATGCGTAAGGTAGCTAACAATATCGCGTTATTGATTGAAAACATAGAATTAAATATTTACATACTTAAATAACTAAAACTTAACAATGTATTTACAGTTCCATATCATATTCCAATATTAGAAATAATGAAAACAAACGATGTTAAAACGTCGTGATAGTGATCTCAACCCTTGTACCAACACTTCCCACAGTGTCCTACGGTCATTTTTTGTATGTCCTTTATCGCCGCGAGGTTTCATTTGTTTCATCTCATTTTGTAATTCAAGAAAAGCTAAGTCAAATACTTTTATGAAATTTACAATGATAATTTACAGGTGTACAGTTCAATTCTTTGACTTATCCTCTACACTTTCTTATAATAATATGTCATTTTTGGGCAAATGATATATTCCTAAATTACTATTCAAAACAGGCCTAGTTTTGTTAGCAGTCTTGTAGTAGGAACATAAAAAATGGTGTTTTCAAAATAAGAAATTTGAAATTGATAAATATTATTATACAATTCTATTTAGAACTAAATTACGAAACTTTTTACATTTATTAAAAAAATTACAATACTTTTACTACTTTTTATGTAGGCCTAAAGTTAAACATTTTCCTTTCGTTACTGAACGTGATTGTTTCTTGAGCTAATAACTTTCTTAATTTTACTTCAATATTTTTTTTACTGGCATATATGAATTCTTTAAACCTTTATCTACAAAAAAGGTATGGAACACTTTTGAATTGGTTTAGAATAAACGTATAAAAACATGGTTGAAATACAAAAACTTGGACGATTTTTAACAAATTCGAAGTTTACGGCCATTTTGAGATCTTACCGTTAGAGGGAAAAAATCAAGAATACAATTTTGTTTAAAATTTAATTTGCTTTTAGCAAAATCTTATTAGTTTTTTAATTCGACTTACGGTTAAGCCCCAAACTGGCTTTGGAAAAAAGCTTACACTGAGAGAAACGGTCCGGCCGCCATTTTTATTTTATTTAAGGGGTTAAAAATGAAAAATGGAAAAACCCGTATATATACATGGTTCGGCCTAGGAATAAGGAACATTCATGCAAAAAATCATCAAAATCGGTCAAGGCGTTTGGCCGTAATCGTGAGACAGACACACAGCCATACAGACACACAGACACAGAGACACACAGACGAAATGCCGAACGGTCGAGTTAAAACGGAGACCTCGCTTACGCTCGGTCAATTAGTACTAGGGGTATTATAATATAGTAGTTTAAGTTCTTTTTTTTTAAATAACGAGAGCCCTAATGGCCTTATTTCTATGCTTGTTTGGTTGGTAGGATTGTCAGCTAGCTTTATTTACGAGGCTTCACATATCTTTCGTTTGTATAAGTTACTTCCCCGGTATATGATTTTTGCCTCTTCCCAATTGAATTTTTGATTTTCGGACCGTTTTTGTGCAATTTTCGATTCATCGACGAGGCATAACAGCACATTACTTTTATGTTATTTTATTTAAATTTTTAAATGCTTTTTTGTCTCCAATATACTGCCTATCACACCCACGTTTATTTAATACTGCAAGTACAGGATTTAGAACACTGTATGTCATTTTTAGGTTTAGTTTGAACGAGATGATGTCAAGCAGAGTTTTGTGTTTTAAAAGCTGTACACGTTATATATTTTCTGGCTACGCGCCTAACTTTTTCCGATAATCCCAGCACATATGGGACTGTCGTGTACGCTAGAGGTTTATTTTCATCTTTGGGCTATTTCTTTTTATTATTTTTCGCTGTTTTACATTTAGTAATAATGTGTTGGGATTTAAATACTGCCTAATGCGAGTTAGTTCAAGGTTTGAACTGTTTCCATCAGAACAAATATTGTAGTCTGTAATGGAAGGCATAAACTATTCCTTCCTTGACTGAATAGCATGGTTGGAATTATAATTAATTAATGACCGGTGTGAGTCTTCTTTATATAAACTGAAGTTTTCAATAAATCCATTGCTCACGCAACACACAGTCACGTCTAGTGAAGCTAGTGTATTATTTACACCGTTTCCATGATTAAGAATATAGAATCAGAAGCTTCGTTAATTAAAGCAAATACATTTTATAATTTATTACTACCATGAGGCCATATGACAAATGTGTCGTCCACATATCTGAGCCGTATTTTGGGTTTGAATTCGGAAGAATCAATAATTTTCTTTTCATGATAATAAGTAGTCTAGTAATTGTAACTGATCTTCAAATTTGATTATTAAAAGAATAATTGTACTAGTGTTCTTACTTAAAGTAAAATATTTCGAGAATGTTGATACATTTTGTCAGATTATTAATTTGCTTCCGTACAGGTTAGAATCTATTAGTATGTTTATATACATAACTGCATTTTAAATTTGACCTGAACCTTTTAATTCGACTGATATTAAATATTTATTAGATTAGAAAATCCACTCTTTGGAATTTTAAAACATACTAGGGGGCCCGTGCGCAAATTGCGCATTTTAATATTTTTTTTTCTGTTTGTGAGAAAGACACCAACAATTTGAAAAAGTTAAATGATTTTAAACTCACATTAAAAATAGTGATTCTAAATTATATTTTATTATAAATGATAATTTGTAGGCCTACTACAAAAATCAGTTCAAATGAAAATATATAAATTATTGGATATATATATATATATTTTGTATCTTTTATAAAGTCTTATTCGTTTTTCCATGAGGATAAAAGTTCATAAAAACACAAAATTTGTTTACAAAAGGCATAAATTGAACTCTAATGTTGTCATAAATATACAAATACATAGTACACATAGCTATACCAGGCGATGATAACCACCCAGGTTTTTCGCCTTTAAAACAAAAAAAAACAAAAAAAACAAAAAAAAACACATAGCTATAGGCCTACTAATATTATACAGAGGTAAAGTTTGTTTGTATGTAGGGGGTAATCTCTGAAACTACTGAACCGATTGAAAAAATAGTTTTACTAATAAAAAGCTACACTATCCCTGAGTAACATAGGCTATAACTTATTTCGATAAAAACATATTTTTATTTCAATATTTGTAGATTTAGTCGGAATAAATTCTTAGGTTAGGCCTAGACTGGATAAATCAACAAATGTATTAACATTTGTTACCATAGCAACCAATTGAATAAAATAACAGTTAACAGATGTATGCTTTAATATTTCCATTTTTAGCTAATTTCATACTTTGTATTTCTAGCATTTAGGTTAGATTTTTATTAAGGTGTAGACCTGAGCCTTAATGGTTATTTTAATCTTTATTATAACTGCTGTTATAAAATGTACGAAATAATTTGATTAGAAGATTAGGCAAGATATTGTAGTTTACAAAAATATAAAATATATGTTTCCAAAATAGCAGAAAATTCGGCCTAATCAAAAGTAAAATATAAATAACACATTATTTGAAAAGTAGGCTATTACAGTAAAACAAACCTAAAAGTTCTTTAGTCCAACAAAATACAAAGTTAAAAAAATGTTTATAGTAGGCTACAAATAACAATAAGAAAATAAAAATAATGTATAGTATAAAAATAGCTTATACTAGGCCTATACTCTTTACCTGAAAAAACCCACATATTATGCCATGCAATTATAGTGCAATTACTTTTAATTGCCAGATATAGGGTTAAGATAATTTTTAGATAAATAATTTACAATATTTTTTATAATATGTCGATTTTATAGTCTTTACCATTAAGAGTGATTTACCTACCTCAATTATTAGGCAACAATTTATAAATTACAGTAGTGTATTTAAAAATTAATAATTTTCATAAGCTCTCTTCTTAACAGTTGCAGATGATCTATTTTTGCTTACAATCTGGCTTTGTTAAAAAATCATCTGAAGGTAATCAGCTGTTAACAATCACATTTAAAACCGTTATAATGCAAGTTTTTCAGCTCTGGACCTTTAAAAAGGCCCTCTAAAAATAAATAAAAGGCTAGAGGGACGCAGCCCTAAACGAAATGACCTTTTAATTACCATTCGCAGGTGCGCTAGATCTTAAGCTTTAAAATGACACCACAATCGTAAAAATCGGTTAAGTTGGACGGATGAAAAAGGGGTGTAACAGAAAAAAACCTTATTGTATTAAGTATATGATTTGTGCTTTGCATATATCGAAAATAAAGTTTTTAATTCCTGTACGTTTGAAAGAACTTATTTTTGTTTAATATATCACGTTTTTTAAATAGACTGAAAAGTACACAATAATTTCTAACAGCCCACACAGATTTATAACAACATACACATTGTTCTGAACGTTTGTGAATTTTTAATAGCTGTAAAAATACTTGTAAGCATTAAAACGAAAAAACATGGGGCGCATGCATAGATAATTTACGCATGAACAGTTCACCTAAGTCACTAAAAATTGTATTGCACTGCAAACGATATGAACCGTTGAATTTTTTTTCTCAACGACAGCTACTCAATATACTCCTTACTTATTATCTATCGCATGCGCACCATGATTTTAGTTTGAAATATTACAAATATTTTCATAGCCATTAAAAATAAAATTGACAATCACAAAGTTTCAGGACAAACTGTATTGGTTTAGGAATCTGTATGGGGCTGGGAGAAATTAAGTTATACTTTAGTCCGTTTTAAAAACATAATACATTAAAGAAAATTATTTTTATTTAAATTATTATTATCTGAATTTTAGCCTTGGGTGTGTGATACTTTGCAGCCGATTTGAATCATCTTGATGAGATTACGACAGAAGCATGTGTCAAAATTTAAGGTTTATTTCTGTTTCTCTCCACCTGATCATATCTGAAATAGAAAATTGTTTCACCTATCTACCAATTATATATCAATACAAAATTTGTACCAAACTGATAAACAAACAAACAGACAAGAAATGAAGTTAATATTGCAATGTTATCCAGATCTGAGCTGTTTAAATTTTTAAGTCTCTAGTTCATCGGGAGGTTAGTTTAAAATAGATTGTCAAATTTGTACCGAACAGACAAACAAACACACAGACAAGAAAGAGAGTTAATATTGCAATGAATTCCAGTTCTGTGCTATGTTTAAAGTTTTCATTCTCTAACTCATCGG
>JAGFPH010001905.1:219971-232033 GCA_018207615.1 Philaenus spumarius
GAATAAATTAAATATTTCATTTAATTAAGAGAGATTTTCTTCAATAAATTCAGCATAACCATTTCTCAATCCTGAAAAAATAAAATTGTTAACAAATTCAAAGAGAGCAATGCATAAAATAAACAGCTGTTTCTAGAACCTAAGAAATTTCACTTCTAACGCGCAAGAGTCTCACGCACTTTTTCCTTTGTGGGGAAATACTATCGGGAGCACGAAATAAGGCGGGTGATAATGTTTGCGCTGTTGCCAGATATGGGACTGGCAAAGCGAGGAGTGGTCCAGAATCACTTGATCTGCGGCACTATATGGACTGGATGCTTAGTGATGCCAGATCGTGCCGGAGGGCAAGCGATTCTCGACGCTTTGCCAGTCCCATATCTAGCAACAGCGCAAAAATTCTCACGCGCCTTATTTCGTGTGCGCGACTGTAGTGGCAATACTCAAAATAACCAGAAGTGCGAGCATCATGCGTACGTCAAGGATTCTTTGTCGTTTTCCCGAATTTTCAGAAATGACATACATAACATCGCATAAACACATCATACTGAACTAACCATCAAACAAAAAACAATAACCGCTTTCTGAATAAATAATTGTATATTAGTATTGGGACCAGAAAGGAGGCGATAAAACTTTGGAAACTCACATTTATAGTAAAATCCAATTTTTTGTATGAGTTTTTATTACTATACTGGTTTACGTACATTAAAACTATGTTAAATTTCATTGCAATAGGTCTATCCCCACATAAGACTATCTGCTGACTGTCAGACAGACAGACAAAAGAGTGGCCACGTGATAAATCGGGTTTTTTATCCGTTTAAGGTACGGAATCCTAAAAATAGTGATTAAAATTATTTTGTTCATTAAATTAAATTGTTCAATATTTAATTATTATTACTGCTGCATTTGTTGCAATTTAAATACATTATTTGAAAAATAAAATCAGTGCGAATTTATACAGTACTGTAAAGAGTCTGTAATTCCACTCCAGTAAATTCGACCTTTAGAAGGCTGGCCTATGATATTACATTGGTAAGGCGCTCAACCAACATCGCTTGGCAACTAGAATATTGCTTGTGTATACTAACGTTTTTACTAACGCCGATCTTATTTTTTGTTTCCGCCATGTGCATAAGCCATTAGCGAATTTCCATAGGAAAAATGAGCTATTGCAGTGGCCCTTATGGTAAGACCCAAGGTCGGGAGTAGCAAATGAGCATGTAACATGTGTAATGTGTATCATGTGTAATGTGTTTGCACTCTAGCGGCCGCATTTTAAGTCCGATTTGGTCCAAATTTGGTACAAATGTTGGTTGTCTACGTCGCTCGGACGAGTTTGTTAGCCAAAAATATCCAACAACCGGAAGCACGTTTTTTGACAGGAAGTAAATATTTTTTTAGATTTTTTCACGACAAGAATGAAATTTGTTTAAGAGTTTCTAAAAATATAAATGTAGGATGTTATTCTGCACATTTTGTTTTTTTACGCGACCTTATAGCTCGCTTGGTTCCCCCAAAATCGATCAAAACTTAAAATACCATAAGCCGGTTCAATCGATTACCGGTTCAAAGCCATGTGGTGGATTTTACCGTGGGGTTGGCGTGCGAAGCACGCAATGCATTGTGTTTTGAAGATACTCCCAATATGGGGAATGGCGTGCGAAGCACGCAATGCTTTGTGTATTGAATATACTCCAAATATGCGGAATGGCGTGCAAAGCATTTAGCAGCTATTCAGCACCTTCGTGAATAGACCTATTTCACAAATTGTTGGTTGAAACTCTAAAACATTTGCCTATAAACTTCATTTTGGAAATTTGCTCAACTCACGTCAGCGGTTCAGCTGCGTGGTCGAATTATTTAAATTTGCAGAAACCTCTAACGTATAGTTATTAGAGAATAAAAATCGCCCTCCATGTATTAATGTTTTGAAGTAACTCGACTGAAAAATCGTGTTTTCGACTTGTTTGCAAACAAATAGGCCTACCTTAAATAAAAATTGTGAATTTTCCATTTTTGTCAAATACGAATTATAGGCCTAATTTAGATGTTCATGAAAATTTTTTTGCAAACTACAAAATATTATCTTAAAAATTCCATGAAAAATAAGTTATATTGAAGAGGACTTCATTCTGCTCGCAGCGGAAAAACTGATCCGTCGGACTAGGATCAGAAGATTTGAACAGTGTATTTTTATGGTATTTTACATTTTAATCTATAAGGTCGCGTACAAATTTAAAAAAGCTTCATTCTAGAATGAAAAATCTCAAACAATTTTAACTTCCAGTATAAAAAAAACGTCCGAGGGACTTAGAAAATCAAGATTTTGACTAAATCGGACGTAAAATGCGAACGTTAGAGTGCGAACACATGAATATATCCGTACACTAAATATATACAATATTTTTAATGACCAAAAACGTGTTCTGGAGACCATGATCGGTGCTCACCGACCTCTCTTGACCTTAGGTCTCACCATAAGAATCACAGTAATAGCTTATCGTTCCCATGGAAATTCGACAATACTTTTCTAAACGTCAGGTAAGCTAACCCCTCAGCTTCGAGAGAGGTTCCTTCGTATTATCAACACGATGTATTAATGCGCGGAAAATTTGTATAAACTCTGGCTTTGTTCTTGCTAAGGTTTCTCGTGAAAGAAGCCGTTCCAAGGATGTGCTAGTTAGTTGAGAATTTCATAACACAAAATAACGTAACACGTTATCTTCTTTAGACAGTTTAAATATATCTCACATTAAATAATATTTCGTGCTTATTGCTTACGTTATACGCAGTGAATGTTACCATGGCAACAACCAAACACATTTTATTTACTTTAGAGGTTCATAAAATAGGAAACAGTTTGCAGTAAACCTATTGTAATTATTCAAAATTAATTTATAAATAATTAAATCGTTAAGGGTTATAAATTATTTATTGTTCACATATTTATATTTTCATAATACACACAAGGTCCTTTTTCTCGGGTTTCTGGTTCTACGCTCAATACTTTATTTTAAATTACTTATACTTATATTTATAATTTAATTTTGTCACACATACTAAATCTAATACGTTAATATTTGAATTCCTTCTATCAAAATAAGTTTATTTTATTTAAATTTAGATTATAAATTACTCACAAAATATAACACTTTACTACCTTATATTTTTTCTTATTCTAGGCTTAGTTCAAAATATGTAACCAGCCATATTAGTCTTCAATTATATAATCATTCCTCCTTCAATTCATTGTAATATCATTTTTATGTCTCTGTTAATTTCTTTTCTATAAAATTCAATTTACAGTAGCTATACCAAGTTATATTTTCTTTTCTTGACCACCTTTCTTTATTTTTTTTTTTAACAAAACTCTTCCATCTTTTTTTAACCACTTTTTCTTCTTTTACATATCTGTCAGCTGATCCATTTTTATTATTCAGTAGTACCTACTATACTATTCTACAAGCAAAGCACTTCCTTTTATATTCTTCTCATAATATAAGCCTAATATTATATACCAAATTGGCTTTGTTACACTATGTTACAAAATTAAGATTGTGTACTTTTATTTCTGTGTGTTTTGAGTAATTTAACTAATGCAAATTCGTAATAACTATATATAAAAATAAACTTTCTGTGTGAACTAATCTACTCGTATACTAATATTACAAAGAGGTAAAATGTGTTTGTTTATATGTAGGGAGTAATCTCTGGAACTACTGAATCGATTGAAAAAATAGTTTTACGAATAAAAAGCTACACTATCCCTGAGTAACATAGGCTAGAATAAATTTTGATATAAGGATTGAAACAACCCCTAAAACAATAAATATTAATTGTTATACTTTCTTTAAAGCTAGAGAGCTGAAATTGTGTACATTTATTTCTTACGTGATACAGTTTAGAAATTGTAAACTAGTTTGCATTTCGATATACTCGCAGCAAAAATCTTGCTTTGCAAGTTTGCGCCTTGACGTTACAGCCTCGGTTATGGAATGCTTCGCTTCGCTTGAGCGTACATCTCGGCTGTCCGCCTCAGGTCAGAAGATAAAATCCCCATTGTAGATTTGAACCGGACACTTTTATGGTATTTTACGTTTTGATCGTTTTTGGAGGAGCCAAGCGAGCTATAATAAGATAGTGTACAAAAACAAAATCTGCTGAATAGTATCCTACATACATTTTTTAGATATAGTCCTATAAAAGGTTTCATTCTGGTACGGAAAAAATAGTTACTTTCGGTCAAAAAAACTTGCTTTCGTTAGTTGGTTATTTTGTCTTATAACGACTTAGACATCCAACGTATGAGCAAAATTTGGACCAAATTGGAATTAAAATGCGGACATGAATATATAAAATGTTAAATGTCACTCCAAAACGTGTTCTGGGGACCATGATCGGTGCTCATTTACTTCTCCCGACCTTAGGTCTCACCATTAGCGTCACTGCAATAGTTCATCTTTCCTATGTAAATTCGCTAATACAAATTTTATTTATCCTTTTATACATAAAATAAAGTCACTGAATTGTATATTTAGTAAATTTTTAGTATGGTAATTGTATTTTATTCAATATTGAATTACATTTTGGGTTGACATTCTGTTATAACATAACTGAAATTTAAATAAAATCTTGTATTAAGTGCATATACTATCAATACAAATATACGCCAAATTTCAGTATCAAAGATTTTTCATCCGGGAAATTTGATGATTCTTTGACAAACTAATTCGTCCATCAAACTTTGAAGATTCTCTTACATGTTGTAAACATTGACAACGTTTTTTGCAAAATAGAATAAGAATAAAGTACTAAAATATTAATATATTACACGTTTTTTAGGTAATCTAATCTCATAATCTTTGTTCATGTTTTTTTTTTTAACATTAAAGAGCTTTTGATTATATTTACTTTATTTTAATAGCATATGTACAAGTTATATTTAAATCAAGATCTTCTAACTGGAATTCTTCAACAATAGTTGTATTTAAACGTAGTATTTTTCTCCTTTGTATCTGTGGCCGGACCCATAATATTTTTTCGTTCGTTCCTGTTTTTCGTTAGTATCCCCATGGATAAATAACCACTTGATGCAGCAACATTCTTGGATCTATTATACCATCTGAACTGAACGAATAAACTGAAACATAACCCCAAAATACATCTAGTTAATAACCCATCTCACTCAGCTTATCAAAGATATTGAACAGATGTAATATGTTTTCTTTGACAAAACTTGATCAAATATTTGATCAAAGATCTGTGAAAAAGTTGACAAAATATTTGACAAATAACTATCAGTGCACCTGTAATATATAGTGTAATATGCCCCTTAGTGCAAAACTAAGGAGTATATTTTTATTTTCCAAAAGGGGAAAAAATTGGATTTAAGCATTTGTTTTTGTAAAATAGATTGAGATGTTAATTGACAACAATGATTGGTCAACTCAATAAAAACCGCTGACTTTTATTAAATATTTTGTTTCATATTTTGATAGAATTAATTTTAAAACGATCAGGGAAAAGATGTTGAAGTAGAAAACAGTTGATTAGTTTTTCAAATTAAAGGCAAAAATTTGTTTTGGTGTAAGCGTGTGTTGTTAGCAAGAAAATATTTAAAAAGTTCAGATGACGTATTATGTTTGCATTTAAAATAACGAGACAAACAAATCATATTTTTACAATCGAAGATGATTGTTTAAGAATATACATTGTTTACAGTAAAACTTTACAAAATTAAAATTATCATTTAAATTGCTTTAAAATGTATTAATTAAAAACTAAACATCAGTACTTTAAATGAAGGAGACAACTTGAAGATATTTAACTTATTTTATATTTAAAAATATTTTTTAAATTTAACAACAATTTGGAAAAGTTAATGTTAAACGAGGTAAATTTACTCTTTTGAGACAAAGCTGTTCAAAAGCTGTGTATTTGCTATTGATTTAGTGACATTAAGTAAGACGTAAGTCCGAATCATCTACGTATATATAAATCGGAGTTCTGTACCGGATCCATATTGAATTGAGAATAATGTGCACCGCTTATCTTAGAGCTATCTTAAGTGAGGAGCGCCACTAGGGTCGCACAAGAAAGATGCCCGTCGCTCCATAAATGTCAAGTTCAGGATTTTGAAGAGATAAAAGAAGCCGAGAAGAGGGGGGGGGGAGCAGTTTGTTGGTTTTTTGGCTTTGAGGTGTGAGGGTGAGAGGGTGGTCAATGATGGTCATTCAGAGCGCGAAGGGAGGGCGTTAAAAAACTAAGGGTTCGTTTGCTTGATAGTGTTATGTTAGGGGAGAGATCAACCCCCTTAGACAAATAGAGGAAATATCTGCGGCGTCGATGTACTGATTGTGTCCGTACGAACGTTCGTAAAGAATATTAAAAACGGACTGGCCAAGAAAAAAACCCTGGGATAAGATAGGTAAATAAAATATCTGGTTACAATAGTCTGCATTAAATTAGGATATAAGTTATGACAGCAAATAGTATCATTGGTATTTTGTAGTTTAGAGCTATTAAAACTCTTCAATCTACTGAAATCCACATCCATTTGAATTATTTTGGTTTAAAAGCTAAACACTACAGTTTATATAAGTTCGATATTTTTGTATACAATGGTTTATACATTTAATAATATAGCTTACTTTTCTCCCCCCCCCCTCTTCCTTTTAAATTGCCGAATATATAGTATTTATTAGGAATATACTTGAAATGCGTCTTTAATTCGTACAAAAAAGTGGTTATGTTGTACCTATTTTGGAAACCTATGAAATATATGTCCCTTTTCTTATGACTGTAACATAATTGGTTTCAAGATCATTTGAGTTGTTACCATATTTGCATTTCGAACTACTTATTTAAATTGGTTTTAATTAATATACCTTGACAATACCGTGACAAAATGGTTCATTTTTTACCTTTTCTTGCTGATACATCTTTTCGGCTCGACAGAAGGCATCATCAGGCGTATTGTCCGCGAGAGGAAAGAAGTCCCCTGAGCTCTTGCCTATTCAAAAAATTGCAGGCCTTATCTGAGTCGGCGCTAAGCTTACGTTGCACACGGCATTCTGCGGTCACATTCGCTATGGCAAAACATGTAAAATAGCCAATTGAGACTTTACTTTATTGTAGCTATTTAATTGTTTTAATAGTATTGAGAAAACCATTAAGGTTTGATAAGCCTTCCGGTTTTAAAAACTAACTTTATTAGAGTATAGGATTACTATAAAAAAGTTTGTTATTAAGAAAGAAAATTGGTACTGTAAAATTTTGTACAGTTAGGCAGTAAGAAAAATCGTTATTGTATTTACAAGTAAGATTATATTTACAGTTATGTACATAGTGTTTACAAGTTCTTAAATTACTATACAATATTAAATTGTAAACCATTTTAAATTTATATGCAAAACTAGCAAAAGCTTGTTGATAGGCCTACTAAAAAAACTGATATACAGTAAATCCCTCGACATTCGCGGGCTTGGTATTCGCGGTTTTGATTATTAGCGGTCGCTAAAAAAAGAAAAACTACTGTATTAAATAGAAATAAAGTACATGTAAAATTCGTAAATTATTGCAGTGTTTGTACTGTAATAATTATTGTACGAATAATTAATTAATTAATAATTAATTAATTTAATAACATTGTATAAAACCCACGTCGTCAAAACACTCACAAATACAACAAAACATACAAGATGGGATTTAAAAAATCTTTACTAGCAAAATGCACTTAAAATTTTCAGAATAATTAGATATAAATAAATATATAATATTATACAAATTATTATAATCAAATTTAAACCTAGAGTAATAAAATTATTGATGACAAAAATCAAAAATAAAACATAATTTTAAGTTAAACTTGTAGGCTAAGTTAAATTTCACAGTGTTAATTTAAATTTAAATAGTTCAATTGTTTAAATTCAAATATTAAATTAACTATTCCCTAAGGCCTAGGGAAGAAAAATTTATATAAACAGTTTTTTTTTAAATATTTTATGTCAATAGTAATTATTATGTCATGTGCATTTCTGCATATAAGCTACTCATTATGTGTAAGTATTTATAACTTTTATGTGTTTTATTTTATAAGTATTACACATATTTAATTAAACTGCAGTATGTCATTCAAGTTTTGGTGGTTCATTGTAATAAATACAATTATTTTCAATAATGTGACACATTTTATTCAATTTCGTATTTATTTTTCAGAAATGTTTCAGAGAATCAAATTAAAAGTATGCTAACATTAGTATATTGTATATTATACAAATAATTATAATCAAATTTAAACCTAGAGTAATACAATTATTGATGACAAAAATAAAAAATAAATCGTAGCTTTCCGTGGCGGACTGGTCTAGCCCAAGTATTCTATAGCCCTCCACATTAGCACAAACCAAACTATGGGGCGCGAAAGGTTTCGACAACGCGGAGCGCCTGCAAATGCCGTGCGGTAACATACAAACACTGCTGCATACCGTCCTGGCTCAGAGGACTTCTTTCCTCTCGCGGACAATAGCACACTTTGAACAAATACAAGTTCACTACACAGACATTACACGCACGAAAACATGTACAAAATTGAATACCGACAGTTAAAAATCCCACGTTTCTTCTAATACGAACATGTAGAATGTACTACCATTTTCTATATTTGAATATTACACATTGTCCTTAAACACGTAGGCTCTAATTTAATCGAGTTTCAAAGTCGAATCACTTGTTATTTGTATAGACATAGTTATATACTTTATTAATAGGCCTGTTTAACGTGACTTTTGTTTAAGTAATATTCTTTCCATTCTCACAAAAATACGTGTAACTGTTAAACGCGTTTTAACCACAATTTCGTCTTCTTTAATGACATTTGCGCTGCAACAAAATTATAACAAATTGAACAAGGTGTTATACTACATATATTTATACACTCTCTCATAGTATTGAGCGATCTTAGTTAAGAAACGACCAATAGGGTTAAGGTAATAGTGCAAGATAATTTTTAGGCTTACAGTTAAAAATTAATACAACTATACTATGCTTTAAGTAATGAAAACAATTCCTTAATTTCTAAACGTAGGAAATTACATGTTTACAAATAGTATGTAATATTAGTCATGAATAAAAATAATATGTATATATAAAATAGTAATAATTTATTCTAATGAATGATTACTAACAAAGCGCAATACAAAAACTCATACAAAATCAAACAAAATATACATCGATGTTTACAATTGAAAAAATGTTACTAAAACAAAAGTGATATAAAATGCTAATAACATATATAACTATGCCTACACAAATAACATTAAGTGATTCGACTTTAAATCTCGATTAAATTACATGTCCACGGACAGTGTGTAATATTCAATTTCGAAAATGATAGTAAACTCTAGTAAATGTTCATTTTATCGTCCCCTTTTATCGTAGATCTATCTTCTTTTATAAAAAAAATTACAGTTAAAGAAAAAAAGAAAAATGTTCTCTACTTGGTGCGCCTAACGAACTTTCCACTTGAATATACAGTGGAGCGTGACGGGACAATTAATTGAGTGTGATGCTTCGATTCCTTTCTAACCTAAAGATTATTTGTTAACAACATACATAATATATAGTACATCTTAACGGGACAATCAAGCGTCATGCTTTAATTAATTTCTCACCTCATAATTATGTATACATACTAATACTAATATACAGGGTGTATCAGAGCGGGTGGCCGGCTTGTATATCATTGAAACGAGAATACTTAGACATTTAGTTTAAACTGATAACCCTCTATTTCAACCCCAAGGAATTCAGGAAAAATGTTTTCAACCCTCTAAAATGCCCCAAAAGGGTATTTTTGGTGGGGTTGGGGGTTGGTTTTTCGGAAATTTTCGAATGTAAAGGTAGGTCGTGTTGTACCTCATTTTAAAGGTCTCGGTACACTGATCATTAAAACAATTTTTTTTCATTTATCTTTCACCGTCAATACAGGGTGGCCCGAAACATCATAAAAACTTAAGTTTACGTATCTTTTTACATCTGACATAAAAAAATTTCTTAACAGCTACAATTTTTAAAGTACATTGACAAAGATGTAATCTTTCAAACAATACCTAATTTTTTGTAGGTTTTCTCTCATTTTTAGCAGGTTTCAAAATTTACAACTTTTAGAAGTTTAAAAAGTCACTATCTCAAAATTTTCAAAGTGCAATGTGGGTCATCTTACATATCAAATTGAAGCCCTTACAATTATCAACATTTTTCATATTTGAATTTTTGTTTATTTCTTTATTGGCTTAAAATTTACAGAAAATTATTGTTTTTTCTCTTTGAACCAGCAATATCCTGGGCGATGAATAGGAAGAGGAGGCCCAACAAACTTTCCTCCGAGGTCTCCTGATCTTACATGTATTGACTTCTATTTATGGGGAAGACTCAAAGAAATTGTGTACAGAAATCGGCCTACTACAAGAGAAGAAATGCAAGATAGAATAAGAAATGCAGTGGCGTCGATAAACACGGAGGAAGTACTGTGAGCAGTTGATTCCTTTCCAACCCGTGTTGATTTTTGTACGGAACAAAATGGACGACAATTTGAACACCTGTAAGCTGTTCCAGGGAATTAACCGGTGAGCAGTTATTTTTTAAGCCTACTTATAACGTACACAAAAACTCAGTAATTCTAAGAAAAACAATATGTTTCTGTAAATTTTAAGCCAATATAGAAATGAAAAAAATTCAAATATGAAAAATGTTGATAATTGTAAAAGGGGTTCAATTTGATATGTAAGATGACCCACATTGCAATTTAAAAATTTTGAGATATTGACTTTTTAAACTTCTAAAAGTTGTAAATTTTGAAACCTGCTAAAAATGTGAGAAAACCTAAAAAATTAAGTATTGTTTGAAAGGTCACATCTTTGTCAATGTACTTTAAAAATTGTAGCTGTTAAAAAAAATGTTTATGTCAGATGTAAAAAGATATATGTTAACTTAAGTTTTTATGATTTTTCGGGCCACATTGTATTGACGGTGCAAGATAAATGAAAAATGTTTTTTTTAATGATCAGTGTACCGAGACCTTTAAAATAAGGTACAACACGAACTACCTTTACATTTGAAAATAACATGGGTCGAACTCTCCCTTGTGACGCAGCTTAAAAGATGTAAAATTCTATTCAAAATTTCAATAGCAGAAACGCTTTTAAATAATGTAGGGTATACGACCTTAGTAATAGGGTAAGTACAGTGTTATTAAAAAAGAAATAGTCACCTTTCTAAATCAATAACATTGAAACTGCATAATTTATACCGGTCATGTGGGTAGCTAATAAACTAAAGTTTTACTTTAACAACTGATTGTTGTTGGAACATTGTTGCTAGATAACCCTTTTTTGTTGAAGTAAAAATGATTAGTAATAGCGTTGAGAAAGCTTTTGTGGGCCTGAACTAGAGAAAACACGTTTTGAAGAAGATGGATTCATTGATCGACTAATCTTTGGGGACGAATCAACGTTTCATATCAGTGGAAAGGTTAACAAACTCAACCTGCGTATGTGGGAAACACAAAATCCTAGAGTAATTGTTGAACATGAGAGGGATTCTCCTAAGATAAAGTTGTTTTGTGCCGTATCAAAACAAAAGATATACGGGCCTTTCTTTTTTCAAGAAAGTACGGTCAGAGACACATCCTACTTGAACATGGTGAGTGAATGGCTTATCCCTCAACTAGAGGAAGACAGTACATATTGGTTCAAGATGGAGCTCCACCGCATTGACACCATGATGTCAGAGAATACCTCGATGAGCAATTACTAGGCGCTGGATTGGTCGTACAACTGACGACAATGCGTCACTCAAGCGTTGGCCACCTCGCAGTACAGACTTGAAGACCCATTGTGATTTCTTTCTATGGGGTTATGTTAAAGATCAACTTTTTAATTCGTTATTACCATTGAACCTCTTGGAATCAAGGCAATGTATAAGAACAGCTATAGAGAGTGTTGACGTCAATATCCCTTAAAGTCTTTTCTACACCATGATGTCAGAGAATACCTCGATGA
>JAGFPH010001906.1:0-25896 GCA_018207615.1 Philaenus spumarius
TTTACTTGTTGTATCCCGGCCATCAGCCTCGGATTATGGACGCATTTGCTTGTGTCCCGGCCATCGGCCTCGGATCAGAAGCTGCCGCCACGGTAAAATCCCCCACGTAGATTTAAAAAAGGTACTTTTACAGGATTTTACGTTTTGGGAGAACCAGAAGGGCTGTAAAGGTCGTGTAAAAACAATAAAATGTGCAGAATAATCTGCTATATTTATGTTTTTAGATAAGGCCACAAAAAAGTTTCATTCTAGTACGAAAAATTTCAAAAACATTCTACTACCCATGAAAAAATGTGTTTCCGGTTATTGGATTTTTTTAAATCAAATTCGTCTGAACGACTTAGAATACCACCATGTGACTAAATTTAAACTAAATCGGACGTAAAATAGAGCTGTATATACGTTACATAGATATATAAAATGTTTAATGACACCACAAAACGTGTTCTGGAGACCATGATCGGTGCTCATTGATCACTTCCATCCTTAGGCCTCACCATAAGGAGTCACTGCAATAGCTCGTCTTTCCTATGGAAATTCGTTTAAAATCAAAAATGTAATTAAATAGCCTATAAATTCAATAAACTTACCAGTTTTGAAATCCAATTTGAGGTAAACATTTCAAATGAGAAGTATCCTCTGGATATTTTATAAACCTTGGGTATATTGTTTCGAACTGTACGAGTCTTTGGTTTAAAATTGTTATTTTAAAGTCGCTAAAGTAGCCTAAAGGATTTATTGACAATTCTGCCGGATAATGTTCTTCCAGTAAACTAGAGCGCAATGTTCTGGTTGGATATATGGCGTACGCCATTGGTATTCTTAAAATAAGGAAAGCATAGTCTGAAATTTGAAATGTGTCATTATTTACTACCTTCATTATTATTGTACATACTTTATTGTATTTGCAATTTGATTGAAAGTAGATTGAAATAAATTACTGCAAGCGTTTAGTAAAATTAATACCTACTCTACAAAATATAACAAAAAAAAACAATACTCCATTCAAAAATAACAACAGAAATAATCACAAATAGTAGCCAGAATCGTGTTAAATAATCACAGAATAATAAGTGTATCATGCAGGACAGGCATTAGACTAGGCAAACTACTAAAGTCTAAACTAATCTCCAACAATTACATGAGAAAGAATATTTTTACTCAATTGTAATGTACTACATTTAAAAAAAAACAAAGAAAAAAAACAATAAAACAAAATTTTAAAGAATATCTAATAGACTACAATCATGACTATAAAGATGTAGGCAAATATAAAAATTATACCTTACTGTCATAATTAAAAGTACATGGATGTTCTGGAGCTATACAAAATTTATAATCAAAGGAAAGATACAACGATAGACATATTAAAAGATAAACAGGGTCAATAAATTGTGTGAAAGCTCAGATAAGCTTATTTTAGATAAGCAAAGCTCAGATCTAAAACATGTGATGGATGGAGTACCACAAGGTTCTGTATTTGGACCTTGTTTTATTAATAATACAGGATGATTCAGGAAGAAACAGAAATACTTTCAGGAAGTATTCTACTAGTGAAAATAAAGAAAAAAGTTCCTATAAACATAGGTTTGGAAATGCTTTGTTTTCCAGATATCTGCCATTTTATTTTTTTACAAAATAATTCATATCTACGTTTGACTGATTGAGTTCAAACTTGGCATGAAGTTAAATCTAACAATGATCTATTTCAAGTAAAATAATCGATTCTATCCAATGATGCGTTTCAAAATGGCGGCTGTTTGAAAATTTCAAACCTAAATTACTCAAAAACCGTACATTTTAACACAAAATGTTAAGACACATTTTTTCTATCCTTTTTGATTCCTTATCGGATGGTGTAACTGTCAAAACAATTGGATGAAGGATAATAGCTAAGTTAAAGATAATGACAGCAAATATATTATATACAATATTGCTGTGTTAACTGTGTTGGTATATATGATGCCGGGTTGGTATATGATGGTATATTATACTGTGCTCTCGTTCATTCAAGAATTAATTGTGGTTTAGAAGTATGCGACGCGGTGAGTAATGCCAATAAAAGTGACTCGGAAACATTTTATGCATCTTATAACATTTAGCGATAGAAAGGAAACTGCACTCCCTCTATACAAGCAGCTGAAGATTCTTCCTTTACATTTTTTATTTGTGTACAGGGTATTAAAAAATGTTTACACTCGAAGTGGAAATTTACAAACAGACTGGTAGTTTAACCATACTGGAAGTATGACGCAAGGATTGGTCATGAGTCCTAAAGTTTTAAAATCAGTTTTCAGGAAAAGTTTTGTTTTTTGTGTCCAAAGATTTTAAATAATTTACCTTAAGAAGTAAAGGAGAGTTTTAGTTTATGTAAATGTTTAAACAAAGTAAAATCATGGATAATTGATAGAGAAGATATCAATAATTTATTTACCATTCTGGCAAGAATAAAATTGTTGGACCGAACCCCCAACCCCTCCGATGGTATTAAAGGACTGCAAAAACTCTTGGACCTAGGAGTATCCAAACTTTAAATTGCGGTCCTGACTGCTTGACAGCACATGTACATAGAATAAAAATCCTTTCCTCAAATATCTGTACATTGTGCCATGAGACTATAACTCAGTGATGAATAGCGACCTCCACCATACATAGTATCATAAATGTAATAAACTTGAAGCTGATCAAAAAATATAAATCAGCAATATTGGGAAGCCAGAAGACTGATGGACTAGAGTCAAAAGGTTGCCATATAGGAAATGAACAATGAAATTTTTTTAGTTTCAAAGAAAAACAAAATTTTTGATAAAATGTGGGACCATATATATTGAATGAATATTTGAAAAAATTAAGATTAATTGCTTTAAAAGTACATTTTATTTATTTATAAAAGCTTACCATCAGGCATAAATTCACAAATACTCTCTGAAGCAATTTTCTCTTTCAAACAAATTCTTCTCGGATTTCCATGTTCAAAAACTGTTTGAGTGAATATTTGTGAGATTCTTTGTTCTCCATCTTTGAAAAAAAGCCTAAAGTTAGTGCCAACATCTTCTGCACAAACTAGTATGTAATTAATTGCCAAAGGAGCTACTATGGGTGCATAAACAATACTGAGTCCTCTGACATAAGAGCTCTTATCTGCAAATAGAAAAACAATCAAATGATATTAATAGGCCTAGGCCTAGAATCAATGGTATAAAATTCTAGCAACACATAGGCTATAGTATATCAATCTAAAAGTTAATACATCTATTGATGCCTAATACCGCAGGTCAAATGCACAAATAACCTTCAAAAGAAATACAAATTTGATAGCATTGTCCAGTTGTTTAACCATAGGCCTACCTTGTATATCAAGTGTGTGGACTTATATTAATGAGAAAATACTAAAGTTTAACTTATAAGTAATTAATGTATAAAGTTTAGGCCTTTAAAAATAGTTTCAGAACCAGGTAGCCACTGTACTGGTATTTGTCTAAATAAATTATTTTGTAAAAAAATTTGTTTACTTTAGCTTGTCAATCAAAACTACTATAAATACACAAACCTTGACTTTTTTCTTTATAAATATAGTATTAATACACTTCACTGATGCCAGGAAAGCAATATTTAACCATCTTCAACACGTACAATATTAATTAAAAACTATCAAATCAAATGTTCCTTATGGGAATTCACATTGTAAAGAGCCGACATGTTTTTCTCAGCGTTCTCCCAGCGTTGCCAGATTTATCTTGTTCTTTTTTGTGTAGAAACGAACAGTTTAAGCAACTCAACTAAGTAAACATATTCAGTACAATAACCTATTGTTCGATTTGGCAACGTTGATGAAATTTTATTGTTTTCATAATTAACATTTGGTTACATTATTTTTTAAATTTCTTGCTTTGTGAGTACTTTTGGGATTAATATTGTTTAGTTTATTTATTTCTTACGTGTTAGGTATATATGTGAAGTGATTTATTTTGTTTTAATTAGGTGAAATATTGCAGAAAAGTCGAAATTTAACCTACATAATTTCAACTTTTATTTCTTTCATAATTCCTATAAATAAATAAATTCCCGGGAAAATTATTGTCGTTTTTACAATCAGTTAGATGTGTTCTTTCATATTATTTCAAATTCCCTTATAAATCGATTGACAAGTTTAAGTAAATTTTTACCACTTATTTTTTACTCTGAAACAATTTTGTACACTTTTAACTTTTAGGTTAGGGTTGTAGGGTATTAGGAGTAGGCCAAGGCCTAAATCATAGTATGGGTAGTTCTTTTAATAATAATTTAATTCAGGCATGTTGGCCTATCTAAATTATGGTTTACTTTTAAATTCTTTTTTTTTTTAACTTATCAAAAATTATTGCTTTCTTGAATCAAGTCTCCAAAGTAATACAGTAATTAATTATATTATAAACTATTTACAATATTATTGGAGATACTAATCCATTAAGTACATGCCTGATGAATAAGACAAAAATTATAAATTTGTTCAAAAATTTTTATGTACTATTATTTTAGTCTGTAAAATTATTCAAATTTAGCGATTTGCCTCTCCACCAGGCATAGAAAAATATCATGTTGGCCTAGGCCTACACATGTTGTTCTGTTTTAGCTAATACAAAATAAATACAAAACTAATCTTACCAATATTTTCAGATTCACAATGATGTCCAAAGTATGCATCATCACATTCACAAATAAATGATCCAAAGAGTGAAACACAAGTAGCATTATTTTCACAAATGCCTAGTATACAGTTATCTTTGTATAGACAAGTCTTAGAATCATTGTATAGCGCTTCAAAATGATCACCCAAACAATTGTCTTTAAAATCATGACTTCTGACACATATTGAACAGGGGCCACATGGCTTATTTCTACAAAGTTTATTTGGCATTTCAGTCAAATGAGATTTAAATACAAGAGATGAAACTGTAGTAAAACAAATTAACCTCTCTAATGTAAACTTTACAGTTTTCATCATAACCTACTGTATATAACCTAAAAAAAGGCCTACAAAACGATAAACGTATAACAGAAGTTTTAAATATTGTAATACTTATCATGCAGTAATGTAATCAAATTATTTGTTTTATATTTATTATTTTACACCTTATGAAGAATGTTCAACACATTTTATATAATGTAAATCCACCTTCAACTTCAAAACAGGTTTGTTGAATTACAGATGTAACTAAACAATTAACATATTGAACTACATTTTCAATAAGAACCAACATTAACCAGTAACCACTTTCCAAAAAAAATGCGGATATGAAGATTTTGTGGGTGTACATATAGGAGATTGTTGATAAACATGTATACTCAGTGTTTAAAACCAAAATTTATTTATTTTTGAAACAAAAATGTAACATTTTATTTTTCATACAACAAATTTGTTAAGCCTTAAATCTTTGTATAGTTTATTGACAGTATTTGAAAATAAATATTGCTAATAGGAAATCATGCTAGTATTGTTGGAGGATTTTATAAATAATGTTAACATGTAGGCTATTACCGGTATTTGCTGATAACACAATTATTTTTAAATATCCATACAAACTTTGGTGTGTTAAATATAACTGATTTAAAGCATTCAGTTGGTTTTGTTATAAACGTTCTGAAGATAGGTTATGAAATGTTCCTCAACAAAAATCTTAATATAGATATATATGGTCAAAATATACCAGCAATTTACTTGGGGTTCTCATGTGGAGCTTATTTGGTCCGAGTTATGTAGCATTTCTTATATTTTATTAGAGCATTTAAATTTAAAACACTATGTACCCAATAGTTAATGCAAGAAATACTTATTTTGCTTTTTTCAATCCCTCATGAGCTATTATTGTCTAGTTTTGTGGAGAAATAGTTCAAGAATAAGTGATGTGTTAATAGAACTACAGAAAAAAGCTGTAGGATTATTGGGTGCGTTCACAAAGAAAGCTGGTTGCAAGTTACTTGTTTCTAGGCGCTTGCAAGCCCTTGTGAATAATTTTGGGTGTTCACAACAAAAGCTTGCAACTTTCATTCCGAGAATGACTTCCTCAAGTGATGAAGAATAATTTTTGCTTGCAAATCTAGATTTGAAAGTGCACCGAAAGAGAATCGGTATAAATGAAATTAAGCACGGAAGAGGAAGATGTGGTGAATACCACCATCTGTTTCCTCAATTAATATTGGACATTGTAAGGTTTTTATCTTATATTGAGAATGGAGTTTATATCCTCAAGAAAATTGAAACTAATTTGGATAAATCCTGCGGAAACTGTCAAAAGCAACCAATTCATTCGGAAGAACGGCTAGTTATTTGTATGAGGTAAGTCTTTAATATCTTTGAAACTATTTGTTTTAATAACCACTTATCATATAATAATTCTATACAAATAGTTTTTAAAAACCATTATAAGATAGAAAATGTAGTTTTCACTGCAAGTTGTCAGCGACTTGACTGCTACCAGCGCCGGAAAACAAGTATCAAAAGTTCTTGCTTGCCGGTCAGCGCTTGTAGCAGGCGTTTGCAAGTCGGAACAAGCGTTGTCTCTGAACGCACAAACTTGATACAATGAAAACTTTTTCTCGCACCGGTCAGCGATTGTTAGCAAGCGCTTGCAAACAGCTTTCTTTGTGTACGCTCCCATTTATGGGACTCCTGTGGGCCTGTGGATGCACTCTGCAAACCTATTGTTATAATTAAAAGTTATGACTTATTAATTTGTACATCTACTTAATTTTTAATAAGATATAACAAAGAATAATAATCTGGTAACTGGAAAGAATGTGAACAATAATTAATTATTATAATATGCACCAGGGAAAATGTTAGAAATTCCCAAGTAGCACACTATGTATATAATACGTAAATATAATGTATCAATGTATAAGATTGGTATATGTATTAGTTATACATATTATATACGTATTTATATATTAATACATAAATACATTCATAAAGAAAATCAAATTCGTAAAGTTTATAATGAAACGAAAAAATATACCGGAAATTTTGACCGAAATTACGTATTAAGTAACATAATTGACTTTAAAGATTGCAAGAAAAGATAGCAGCTGTATTTTATTATACTTACTTTACACCTTATGATCTGGACTTTACTTGCATTATAATCCACCAGAGTGTTCTGTGACATTGTCAGCAAATGAGCAAATTGGTAAACCCGAAAAGCTACCACAGTTTTTCAAGTTATTTCAGGTAAGTTGTGAGTTTTATTATAACAATATTTAGCATATAATTTTGATGTTTAAATAAATACGTTTTAGTGTAATAGTGAAGATTTGTTTTAAAGTAGTTTATAGCGTATTCGTTCTTTTGTACTTTGCTTCTTTTGAATTATATCTAGTAAAGTTTTGGACGACTAAAAAGACAGTTTAACTATTTTACTTCAATAATCGCCATTGGAATAAGTTTATAGTTTAAATTAAGTTATGTTTTGTATATATATATTGTATTAAATTAAATACAAATCGCTATACCGGTAATGTGAATATGGGTTAGACACTTAACCTAAAACCTAGGTCTCTAAGAAGTCATGTTCGTTCGGTCTATCCTAGGTTAACTAGACTCTCCTAGGCATAGGCTGAAAAAATAAAATAATCCTAAATACAAATCGCTATACCGCTAATCGTGTGAATATGGGTTGGGCTTAACCTAAAACCTAGGTCTCTAGTTCATGTTCGTTCAGTCTTTCCTAGGCCTAGGCTCAAAAAAAAAAATAATCCTAAAATACATAAATACATTACGTTTTAAAACCAGGGACCGCAAGAGTTTATAAAATTATAAGTTAAGAAAGTTTTCTGCCATAAGTTTACTATTCGATCCTAGGCTGATATTTTTGCAGACAACAACGTTGTTTTACATTCTACAGTTAAGTTAAATGTTGAATTCAGTTAATCATACTGTGACTAAATACTATAGGTTAGAACATTTAGGCTATTTTTTAAAATGATTCTTGCATTTCTGTTGCCATAGGCTAGCCTAGGGTCGAATAGTAAACTTCCGCCAGTTTTCTTAGTTAAAATTTGGTTTTTGTTAATTTATGAAAATAGACTGTAGCAATATGTAAAACTTACATGTAGCAACTAAAAAATCGGCTTATATTGAACTAATATAAGAAAATGCAACATGTTGTTGTTCATATTGTTGATATATATTTTATTACCTTCTGTGTTTTATGATAGTATAATACATTAGCCACTGCAATTTACCACAGAGATTATCTGCATTATTTGTGTAGACTACAACTCTCATATATGCATGTAAACATATATTGTCAACAACAAAATAATTACTAATATGAAAAATAACTAACATACCGGTAATTTTAATTGACTTCAAAATTAAATTAATTTTTTAATAAAACTAAATAATTTTGTTTTGTCTCCGCAATAGGTCGTGTGTCACTTGTGTAGGCCTATAACTTTTGTCAAATTTTGTGCTTTTGTATGTAAATGTAGTACCTTTATTAGGTAGAGTAGAACCTTTATTAACCGTCACTATTGGGATGGTGACTATGACTGTGACGGTTAACTGAATAGGTGGATAACAGAAATTATGCATTAAGTGAATATGAAAAAGGAATTTCATTGGTGGTTTTGGGGATAAAACAAACATGAAAACATGTTAAAATGCATAATTCACATTTTATATGTTTAATAAAACCTCCCAACCACTTAACTATACTTTTGAGTACAATCGCTTCTCATTTTCACTACAATGTGCAGACACTTTCCGTAATAACGATGCTTCACAAAATTGCAAGTTGACATCGTTGGACAATGACGTATAATGGAATGTGATTGTTAAAAGAGTGACATATAATCAAGGTTCTACTTGTATTTAAAAAAAAGTATAAACACGGAAATGGGCCCTATTATTATAACTTTTAAAGTAAGGATTTGGTTTTTTTTTCATAAATCCTATAAAAACTGACTGCTCTAAACTTATTCTAGTTTTTTTAAATCACACAACAACACAGGGTCAGCGGTTTTTTTTTAGGTTTGGAAAATAACTTGATGACTACCTAATAAATATAAATTTTTAAGTGAACTATAATTGTTTTCAGGTGTTATGCGGCATAAGTACCAAGGCACATTCGACCTGAAGACCTTCGAAAAAAGGACGAACGAGTGGTTTCGCCAAGCTGGCACACAAATTTATGTTAAAACAAAAACTCAAAATGTTTTGTAAAAAATCTTCAAATTAAACATGAAATAAAACATTTAATACACATTACTTTCTGCCTGAAACTCTTTTAGATCCCTAAAATATGCTCAAGTAAAGGCCAGAAAATAACTAGTTAGAACCACTGCAAGGGTTTTTGTTTCCTTATAAAATTATTACATTATGCAACATGTTTTTTTCTTCTTTTTTTTCGGAATAAATATTACTAAGTTAAAGTAATTGTAGGATTGTACGTGTAGCTGATTTTGAAAACAGCTTATTCAAAATTCGCCCGAGCGAACGATGTTGTAGGGGGATTTAAAATTGTTTTATAATAGTTTGTCTTTTCTTAGAAATTCATCAAACTTATATTTTTATTGTTTGTATCTATTCATTCTCAAAATAGAATGTGATATAATCTGTGTAGAATATTACAAACATAGCAGTAAATAATTTGTATAAGGTATATACAGTAATAATACAAGGTATCCAACTTTGACTGTCTGAAACTTCACGAGGTTATTTGCCATCTAAAAATAAGCAAATAATACATTTACAACATGTGCCCTATCTCGAATCATTTTCTATCTGTCGGTCTGTACGTGTTTTTTAAAAACTCCTAAATATCTAAGAAACAGGTTAACATAAAATTTTTAAACTTAGTATGAATGTTAAGGAAAGTGGTTAACAAATTTCATATAAATCTGAATTTCGAATAGTGTTCCGTTTCAAAATGGCGACTGTTTAAAATATTAAATTTAGATATCTAAAAAAACTGCAAATTTCAGAAAAAAAAAAATGTTGGGCAGTTTAAAGACGAATCTAACGATACGGTGTATCACTTTTTATCACTGGGTCAAAGGTAACTAAAAAAATTCAAATTGGTGGACAAAAAAGGTTTTTTTTAGTGCTAAGTAGAGCCATAACCATATTTTTGGCCACTAATTTGAAGTTTTTTATCTACCTTTGACCCAACGATAAAAAGTGATATACCATTAGATTCGTATTTAAGTTCTCCAAAACTTTTGTATCTTATAATTTTTTTAATGAAATTTGTGGTTTTTTAGATATTTGACATTTAATATTTTAAACAGCCGCCATTTTGAAACGAAACATTATACGAAATTCAGATTTCTATGAAATATGCTTTTTAACTATATCAACATCCACGCTAAGTTTCATGATTTTGTGTTTACTCGCTTTTGAGGTACCGGTATTTAGGATTTTATAAAAACATATTCAGACCGACTACAGAAAACGGTTTGAGATTGAACACATGTTATATTATATTATTTGCTTGTTTTTAGCTGACAAATAACCCCTTGAAGTTTCCGGCAGTCAAAATTGAGCACCATGTACATAACGTATTTTTAAAGTATCCACAAATACATATAATATCTGTATTTTATATATTACTTTACTCATTTTATACATATTTAATATGTAAAACTTTATACATATTTTATTATGTTAGTATAGGATATGTATACAAAACATATTAGTATACGTTATATATACGTTTTTTATCCATATTTTTGGGGGACATTTATATGTATATAATACGTATTATTTACTTTCATATACATATTATATACTACATTTATACTTTGGTTGAAAGTATTTAATACATATTATATACATATTTGTGCTGCCTGGGTTTGTTTTTATATTTAAAATAACTATGAAATCATTGGTCTTAAAATGTTCAGCCTAGGTACTTGATAATGAAGATAGAAGCTTACCTGACAAAGTTTTAGAGGGAAAATGTATAAATGTGTAGTGCACATTTTAAAAAAAGAGAAAGAATGTATGGGTATTCAATTGAAAAAAGATTTAAAGTTGCCATTGACTAGCTATTGGAAAAAAGGAATCTGATTGGGGAGGGGGGTTTCTAACTCAGGAAGGGGGAAATTATAGCATTTAAAAGCAACATATGGGTAAGAAGTAATGGTTTTAGTATTAGAGCTATTTTAAAACTTAATTTAAGTGAGCACAATAATACTGGGATCAATTTTGACATTCTAAAGCAAAACATGAATTGAAAGTAATGTTAAAAGATAATGGAGTTTTTAAACTAATTTTTTTCCTGTTCTTAGTGACATTTCTTTTAAGAATATACAAAAATAAGCAAGAAATAATACAGGGTACCTTCCAAAAATGAAGATATTTTTGTATTTAAAAAGTTATTGTCTCCTTAGATAAACACTTTTGAAATATAAAATGAACACCCTAAAATATAACAGTACACATTGTCTAGCCTAAAGTTTGGTCTTGGTCACTTTCATCTTCACCGGTACAACTAATGTGAGAAGAGGTAGGATTTTGTGTCGTTCAAGAAATTTCAGGCGTTCCCAAGAGAACAGCCGAAAAAGGTCGGAGTACCAGCTGTTCCCTAATATTTTTCAGTTCACCGTGTTATGTCATAATAAACAAGACTAAAAAAAGGACACTCCTTATATTTTTCCACTGGACCATTTTTACCTTTAAAATTTGGACATATAGTAGTCCTACTTTTTGCTAGTGTTTGAATGAGTAGAAAACCGAAAGTGAAAACTTTGAAAGCATGAGACAGGTTCCTTTAGTGTTTTATTAGAAAGCTCTATCTTAAGAAATATCCGAAAGTGAGAAAGAAAAGCTTTTCAAATTGGTCATTTCTAACTGACAGTAGTCCTTCTGATATTGTTGAGTAGTCCTACTAAGGATATTCTTTCAAATAAACCAGAAAGAAGACCCTATTGAGCTAAATATTGATGATAAAAAAATATTGTAAAAAATGTTTCCAAACCCTTTACGTATTAATAACCTTTCTGACTGAAACATGGCGTTAAAGAAAACTTGTAAATCTCTTCTTTTTTTGTAGTATCCATTAATAATTGAAATCAGTTTTCTTCTCCACTTACCTGAAAGTGCCTGTACACTGTAGTCTTTTCTCATAGAGTTGCCCTAATTAGAGCGCTCTAGGTAGAAACAGCTGAGTCTCTAGTGTGCACAGTATTAGGGCACTATAAGTACATCAGTCATCAGTCTAGCTCTATTTGTCCACTTGAATAGACTGAAGTAATCTACGTAGACTTCACACTAATTTAAATAAAAACCCCGAACCACAAAACAAGGAACAAAAACAATAACTAAATTGTAAGTTATGTTTAATACATTACCCTTATGTACATTTCGATGACATGGTCATCATCCTCAGAGGGTTTTAACACTACTGAGTTTTAACACTATTGAGTAGTGTTAAAACCCTCTGAGGATGATGACCATATCATCGAAATGTACATAAGGGTAACGTATTAAACATAACTTACAATTTAGTTATTGTTTTTGCTCCTTGTTTTGTGGTTCGGGGTTTTTATTTAAATCAGTGTGATTTTGTCGCCACAGTGCTCTTTAATTGTTTAATACGTAGACTTCATGAGCACCCATATTATATTTTCTAGAAGGGACTTAAACTAGGGTATGGAGATTAAGGAGTATCTCTGCCCCAGGTATGGACACCCTTGGTTCAGTTTTATGATTTAGGATTGGACTTAATAGATAGCTGGGCTTACAATGGCAGCCTGAGACTGATGGTCCCAGACAGTTGTTAACATATTACTTATTTATTGACATAGAAACTGCACATAAATGTATACACATAATCTCCTGTAAGAAATGTTTATTTTATATACCGGGTGTCCCACGAAGAGGTCCCTATTTTTGAATTGATATGACAGACGTATGATAGAGCGCGCTACAGACTTGAAATTCTACAGTCGTGACTAACACATATGTAAAAGAAATACCCCTGAGTATCAGTTAATTCTGACTGATCCAAACAAAAATGGCGGAAAAACAAAAAAACAACAAAATCAGCAATCGTATTTTAAGGGTAGGCCTAAACCTACTTTTATTTAGAATAGGAACAGCTACAGCTGTTTAGACTATTTTAAATCTATCAGCTGACTGCGTGTATCCACAACAATGAACATATTTGGTAATAAACATTGGCATTTGTTATTAAGTTGCATTGTAAAGTGTCTTATGTACCATGCCGTTTTCAACTGAGCAAAAAAGTGAAATGTTGTTCCTGGGCTATTGCCTTGAAAATGATTATGAAGCAATAAGGTGTTTTAGGGAAAGGTACCCAGGTGTAGTTCCACCGTCAAGGAAATCTATTCGTAAGTGGAAGACTATCCTACTAGAAACGGGGTCAATACAAAAAAAAAAAAAAAATACCATAGATCCTCCAACATAGAAAATGAAGAAATCGTATGTGCTGCTTTCATGGAATCTCCAAATGTGCCAGGTTCATGGACTGGCCCCCAAGGTCTCCAAACTTGACTGTTTCTGACTTTTTTCTGTGGGGCTTTTTGAAGGAGAAGGTTTATTGTCATAACATTGCGACAGACGATGAGCTAATGAGGTTGATCGAAGAGGAACTGTTGTTGATACCTCAAGAGTTGTTCAGCAAAGCGTATGACTGTTTTCTATTTCGTTGTCATCAGTGCATTGCGATCGATGGACATCAGTTTGAATAAGGTTTATGGATCAAATAGATTTAATTTATTTATGAGTTACTTATATCTTTAATTCCCTAACGTTGTTTAGTGCTTAGTAACATCGTTAAAATTCAATAATTATGTTGTAACACTTCAGCAAATAAAACTATTTTAACCCTTTGTCGCCTGACGATACTTTTAAGCACCACCCAATTTAACTGCCTTTATAAAAGGTAACAGTGGCTTTATCTACAAGTTGAGCCATGGAGGTACTATAGAGTACCATTGCAGGTCTGTAAAACATAAGGTCTACACCTAGTTTTAACAAATGCCACCAGAAAGCAGGACTTGCTTGGCTAGTGCTTGCTTTCAATTGACAATTTATATGGTGTGATTTCCCCAATTTTTTAAAACATGTTCTAGTCTTTCATTTGTCAGTATTTTGTATTAAAAGTTTAGCATATTGCTTTAAATTAATTACTTAACTTAATAAGAACTGATCTAAGTTATTATTATAAACCTCTCACACATACAAATTAGACAGATTAAAACTTAAGAGCAACCAAGCAAACTTCCAATAACCGCTCCTAGATGGTGCTGACAAACTATCTTTTCCTTTACACGGAATATCTATACCGATAGTAAAGTAACTGAAGTTTTGTTAATTTGTAATTTTTATTTCATGAAGCCGTAGTCTAGTGGTAACGAAGCGTCTTTCTGATCACAAGATGCCGAGTTCGAATCTAGGCTAGGGAGACCAGATATCTAATCATATCTGTGGTTTGAGGGTAGGAGGGCGGAAGTAAAGCAAACAGTGGTTGGCTCGCTTCCAAGCTGACGGGATATGACTAGATATCTGGTCTCCGGGTGGGGCTGTTTTGCGTAATTTTACTAAGGTATTTATATATATATATATATATAATTACTAAAAAAAAACCAGTAAAAAAAATAAAAAAATATTTTTTACCTTAGTTAATCACAAAAATAAAGAAATATATAGTTTTTTCAAATTGTCACTTCTTGGTCCTCAAAGCGTTAACGAAAAGGTACTATTTCTTTGATATCCCGCCATTTTGTCCTAATGTGTCAGAATTAACTGATACTCAGGTGTATTTCTTTTACATATGTGTATGTTAGGACTGTTAAGTTTCAGGTTTGTAGAGTGTTCGGTGCATCTAATATATTAATTCAAAAATAGGGACCTCTTCGTGGGACACTCGTTATTATTAAATTTAATATCAAAATTAAATTTTTCTCAAACTAATTTTAGCATATATGCACATAGAAAATAGCTTTGTAATATACACAAAATTTCAATGATCATTTCCATACCTTAGAAATACCAAATTAAATACTTTTCATAGCGAGAGATTGATTTTAATTTTAGTTTAGAATGGCTGGAAATTCTGCAAAATTTTGAATATTATTTAGAGAGACTTGATAAAACAGAAACATTCATATTGTTACATTTTTGGTTTTCCAAGCAAGTATTATAATAAACGGTACCAGATAACTGCCACATACTTTCTCCCAGTTGAAACTTTATGCCTTCCCAAGAGTAACATAGAAGATGGTTATTTAGAATTGCAAAAGTAGGACATACCATGGAAAATATTGCATGTAACACACATCCATATTATATTATTGTTATTATTATTAAAACTATTCGATCGATTTCGAACAAATTTGCACCAAACATGTCAATTAAGCTTATATAGATGTACAAAAAAAGGTTTTGAAAAATTTTGAAAAACAACTTCCTTTTTGGCCAAAAACCCCTAAAAATCAGTTATTATTATTACCTAAACGAGAATTTTTAGAAAGATGCGGTTTATTGCATATGGTAGGGTACATTTAGGGCTACAAATGAGCCAAATTTTATCAAAATCGTTAGAGCCGTTTTTGAAAAAAAAATTTTAATTTTTTTAGCAATTTTTGGGGGGTAAAACCCCTTAAAAATCAAAAATTTGAAAGAATCAAAAAAAGCCTGGAGATATTGCAGAACTACACCTACCAAATTTCATCAAAATAGGACCGTTGGTATGGTCTCCAGCTCTGTACACATCCTTACAGACACACGGACAGACATCACCAAAAAACCACTTTTTTGGGTTGAGGGAGCACCAAAACAAATAATTCCACTAAAAATATTTTTGGGTTCAGGGAGCACCAAAACAGATAATTCCACTAAAAATTCAAATTAAAAATTTTTTATGAAAACAATACTTTCTCCATATACTACGTATAAGGTGGAGAAAGTAAAAAGTAATGTATATTTTCTTGAGGGTTAAAATTATTGACATACAAAGATGGCGATTCTGTACATTAACTTAAAATAAAACCTCAAATAGTATACTCGTATGTATCTGTATGTGTGGTGATTTTTCTCATAAACTATAAGACAGATTTCAATAAAACTTGACAAGTTTTTATAGTTATTAATATTTTAAATTTTAGTATTTTTGTCAATAACGGAATAGAATGCATATATTAAGTTATTTTTGTTTTGCAGTTTTTGTTTATATATTTACAAAGAAATTAAAATTGATTTTTTATTCCGAACAGAAGTATAGAGTTAAAACAATTTTAAGTGCAATAAACTACATTGAACATTAACCCAGGCTCTCAGAGCCACGTGTAGCTACAAAAATAACTTTTTATACCTTACACATTTTAACAGATTTAAAAATAGTTGTTCCACCTGATCACACTAACATTATTATTTTGTAATATCTTTGATAAAAAAAAGTGAAATTTATATATTTTATAAATAATTTGCTGATAATAAAGTCAAATCAAATAAATTTACCGAGAGCCAAAAGTGAAATGATAAAAAAACAATAAAGGCCTGAAATAGACAAGGCTTGAAGGGACCTTGAGCCCCTGAATGGATGTAATTTGCCAGGGCAATCTGCCAGTATTTTTTGCTTATTGGCACTATTGTTTATAATTTTCATCTATTCCACCCACTAACCTATTCCATAGTTATCTCTAATGGCTTGTGAGTTGTTTGATGTTCATGGGATTGTACAAGAATTGTATAAGAAAGGTCAGTGTATGAGATTGGTACATTGTACGGTAAGTTTGATTTTAGTATAAATTTGTATCAGATGTTTGAGGCCTAGCATTATTTTAAAATTAGCATTTAAAATTGTATTACAGTAATAACTAAATACTAAATAAATATATAGGCCTTTTTAAAATATAATTATAAAGTTTGTAAGCGGTAAATCTTAGTTTTTCAGATAAATTGTTGTTATAAAAGGTGTAGGTCATAAAATTATCTTTATAAAAATAATGTTTTAGAGTTTATCATCCGTACGCTTGCTCGTTTGTCTGTCAAAGCAAATTATCTCCGAAACATATATAGAGGTATTACGATTACATTTGGCATAGTTACTTGTTCCAATAATCAGAACTAATTTAAAAAAAATATTTATATGATAAAGTTTTATAGGGTATATTGTTTTAAAGGGCGTTGTTTCGCGGTATCAAAAGTTATTTTGTTCGGAATTTAATGATTTTTTCTTGTATTTCATAAAATTTTTCTAGAAACCCATCCCCCACTTTTTATTTTGGAAAGTATTGCAGCTAAAATTTTGAAAAACAGTCGTATTAGAAGTACTGATATGTATAACCGAGAAACTACTGTGAATCCGAACTTTTGTGAAAAAGCGATGAAATGTTCGTTTCCCCTTAAACCCTTTCTTCTATTTACTGCATCTAAAAGTTTGGAAACACGATGGTGTTTAAGGTAAATTATAACAAATCTGAACTTTTGTGAAAAATACTTATTGTTTTGTAACAAAATGAATGGAGATTAGAATAAACAATATTCTTAAAGTTAATTTCAATAGTCTAAAATTAAAAAACTAGGAAGTCCTACGCCAAAGCTGAATCAAACCTTGCCCAACAAAAAAAAAGGCAAAGTATACTTAATTTTACAAGAAACTTTTCTAAGAAAACTTATACAAATTTTTAATGTATTTCTGGTGGGATCGTTTGTATACATTTTAGTAGCTTTTTAGCAAATTTCCATTGGAAAAATGAGCTATTGCAGTGACCCTTATGGTAAGACCTAAAGTCTGGAGTAGTAAATGAGCACCGATCATGGTCCCCAGAACACGTTTTTGGGTGTCATTAAAAATTATATATATATATATATATATATACATATGTGTTCGAACTCTATCGGCCGCATTTTTTAAGTCCAATTTAATCAAAATTTGGTACACACGTTGGTTGTCTACGTCGCTCGGACGAATTCGTTAGCCTACAACAAAATCCAACAACCGGAAGTAACTATTTTTTGAAATTTTCTTACGAGAATGATTTTTTTAGAGTTTTAGCTTATAAATTAAATGTAGGATATTATTCTGCACTTTTGTTTTTTTACACGACCTTATAGCTCGCTTGGTTCCCCCAAAATGAATCAAAACGTAAAATACCATAGAAGTACCCGGTTCAAATCCACTAGTGGGGGGGGCATCTTCTAATCTGAGTCCGTTGGCCAAGTTCGTACGGTGCGAGCAAAGCAAAGCTCATACCAGAGGCCGCAAAGTCGAGGTGCAAACTCTGAATTGAACGAAGGAGTGCGTGAGTCGAAGCTGGAAGCTTAGGTGCAAACAAATTCTACTAATATATTTTGTACACACAGGCAGCTGTTCAGGGTCGTCGTGAGTAGAACAATTTCCATAATAGTTGGTTGAAACCCAGAAACATATGAACTCAATTTTGGAAATTTGCTCAAATCACGTCAGCGGTTGAATTATTTTAATAACTAATGACTAAGCAGTCGTTCGATCGTTAAACACAATGTAGACGTCTACCCAAATTACATGTCATAGTTGTATGTTTTTGTGTTATATGTGATGTGAACATTTTAATGTTTAACAAATCTGATGATGAAACATGTTTTGAAACGCGTCATAAACATACACAGAAGGAAGTCACATGACGAACAACAGGTAAATTTAGTTATAACTATTTGAAACTTGGATACTTATACAATGAGTTTTTTTTAGTTATTGTAACATAATAAATTGTCTTGTTTGGATTATAGAAATCATTAAATAAATGAAGATAAATAAGAAATACAAAAATTGTTATTATACTTTAATAAGAATAACTATAAGTCTTTCACACAATTCATTAACTCTCATTAACAAAACACAACTATACAAATATAAACATTATTTGTTGTACAAAACATTCTGAGTGCAATAAAGTGAATATTTCATTAATGTTTAGGTGACTGGTGTAACATTCTGAAAACGTTAGAAGAAGCCGGCCAAAGATGTTGTGAAGTGTTATGGATACGTCCACAACAAAGTGATTTGGAGTTCATCAAGAAGGCGGTTGTTTCAGAAGGACTGCAGAGGGTTGTCAGCATAGGTTGCGGATGTGGTCTTTTGGAATGGTTGATACAAGCTGCAACAGGTGAATTCATGATTTTAAATATAAATTGTTACTTAGAGTATAACACATAGATTTCATACACAGAGTGACTGAAGTAGAAACCTAGACCTGTAATATTGTTGTTAATAATAATTTAGATAGATAGGTTTGCAGCAATCCGTCTAACCCTACAACTGTCGATGTTAATATTTTGCGATTTTAAGCCATTTCTGTGCGTGTTGTAAGCATATTTTCAAAAATTTACCAAATATAGTAATTATAAACCAATCCAAAAGTGTTCCATAGCTTTTTTGTAAAGTAAGGTTCGAAGAATTCATATATGCCAGTCAAAAATTGATTCATGTAAAATTTACAAAGTTATTAGCTCAAGAAACGAAAAATGTCCAGTAACGAAAGGAAAAGGTTCAACTTTAGGCCTAAATAAAAAGTAGTAAAAATGTTTTGTAATTTTTTTCAAAATGTAGAAAAGTTTTGTAATTTAGTTCTAAATAGAACTGTATAAAAATATTTATAAATTACAAATTTCTTATTTTGAAAACACCAGTTTTTATGTTTCTACTACAAGACTGTTAACAAAACTAGGCCTAGTTTGAATAGTAATTTAGGAATATAGGCCTATGCTTTGCCCAAAAATGAAATATTATTATAACAAAGTGTAGAGAATAAAAGTCGATTATCAAACTAATAAAACAAATTTTTTCACTTCGAGCGGAACTAAGCAGAGCATGAGCTGAGGTGCAGACAAATTCTATCAATAACATTTTTAATACAGGATTAGCTAAATTCTTATCCACTACTAGTGGACCTGGCATTGCTTTGCTATTGCTTGATTTAATTTTAAGGGTGGTTCAAAGAATTGAACTTTATATATAATTGTAAATTATTGTTTCATAAAAGGATTTGAATTAGCTTTACTAGAATCACAAAATTAGATCAAATAAATAAACCCCTCGAGCACGAATCCTATATGACGTTCCGTGTGAAAATCGTTGGAAGTGCCACTTCGGGAGCGTGAGAAAGTCGAGTTTTGAATTTTCCATTTTGTCAGTATTTATCAGCACTGTAGGAACAAAACCGTTAAGAGTAAATATGGTTTGCTCTACACCAAACGAAAGATTGAACTTTCGTCTATAAATAGATATAAACAAGTCTACTCAAATAATTTGTATTGTAAGAGATATCTGGAATGCAAAATGTGCTGTTCTAATGGTTGAAATCTAACCAATTGCAAGGGTTCACAGAAACCTTTATATTTTCGAAACTATAAGAGTGACATCTGTTTGGAAGGCAGTTTTAGAAAATTCAAATATTGACTAATCCAAAGGTATCTTCTTTATATTATTGTCAAAATATATCTGTCGAGCGATATTGAGCTTTTTAGAAGAGTGACAAAGTTGAGTAATTTCTTTGTGTTTTATTCGCTCGCTATTAGCTTTTCAGAAAACTACAATTTAAAACGAAGATTACGTATGTAAATATACGTTTTAGAACAAGTTTTCAAACACAACAATTAAAGTTTAAATCATTTACTTTCCAACGGTTTTTGTTTTATTACGATTGGATGATTTTTAGTGGATGAAATATTCAATACAAGTTGAGTTAACAAGTTGCGGTGGTTAACGCCTCAGCATACGTTTATGACACGCCCCCTCTGTAGGGTACGCCCCTTCTGTTTAGGTATTTATACGGTGCGTTGTCACACTGTTAGATCAGTTACTGTAGCCGGTGCATCACTGAGGATGGGGACATTTTCGTTGAAACGCGTTTAAGATTAGTAAACGTATTTATTGTGAGATTTTGTGTTCAGGTTTTATTTTATCTAAGATACTTTCTCACAAATCAAGCTCATTAGTTATTTATAAACACAATTAACTCTGGCCCACTAGGAAAGGCTTCATGACTATACAGAGTTTTAGCAAATTCTTTTAAATATATAGATATGCTTATTACTTTATATTCTATAATTTGAATATGTTTTGTTATATTAGGTGTTCCTGTCACCGGCCTTGAAATAGACCCAGCCTATTGGAACTCAAAATACTTTACAAGATCTAAACTGAAATACATTCCTCTACTGTTCCCGCAAGACCACGACTTTGAAGATGTTCTCAACGACACCGAAGCGGCATTGTTATTCTGTTACTTCAACAACCGCAGTGCATTTATTAATTACATGGACAATTACAGAGGAAGGTGTGTGATTATTATAGGTCCCGGGTTAAATTCAGGACGACATACGGACCCGCTGCCGTTCGATGTTGGTTTCAAGAACGACGATTGGAAGTTGGTTAGTTCGAAGGAAATTAGAGACTCTCAAGATTTCATCGCTGTTTACGTCAGAGATGTTGATGTGAATTTTAATATATTGAATTAAATTTAGGGAATACAATGTTTGCATTTTTATTTTTCAATGGCGAGTTGAAACCTTATATTAAGTAAAATATCTGTAATTTATCGCAAAGATAAACTCACAAACTTTACTCCATCTGACTGAGTTATAAAAAACATTTCTGATCACGTCAAAACACTTCAGGGTGGTTTTGGATCAGAGCAACAAAAGTCCAAGGCTAGTAGAGTTCTAGACTAAATTTAAACAAAAACTTAAAATCGCCTTGCGAGATTAGGGTTTATTCCAGGATTAATAAGTACTGGACTTACTAAAAATGAGCAATTTTGTTATGAAAATCTTGAATAAAAGCAAATAAATATTTAAATTTTAGTCTCATTTATTACTTATGGCCAATTATTTTCTAAAATCTGATCGCTATTTGTGTTCTTATTTCCCCCCCATATTTTGTCTTCTTGTTCTTAGGTGGCTTGTGCAAACCTTATGCATGTCAGCCTCAAGGGCTTATTGCTCCCTCACATTAAGGATGTTAAACCCCCTAGTTACCCTTGTAAAGGTCCATGAGCTCAGTGAACTTATGAATCCTTCTGACGAGGTTTTCCTGGGCGAAGTTCTGTCCTTTGTTAAGTTTTCCATAGGTTTTATAACTCACCTGTTTGAGCCTCTCACACTCATACAGATGTTCTGCGGTTTCCTATTGCATTTTGGGTCCCCAGAAAAATTCCCATTCTCCTCAAGTGTTTTCTAAGGTGTCCTGTGATTAAAGCAAGGACATCACACCTGCTCATCGTAAGGATATGAAATGCAATTTTTTCAAGATGGGCAAGAAATGAGAGTTTGCTCATCCTCAAGCCTGAGGTACTCCTTCACCTTCTTCCATACTTTAGCCTGCACAGCTGTTGCCTTTGATATTGGTTCAGCCTATGAATTCAGTAGCTGCTGCCTTATTTGCCAGCTTATCTGCACACTCACTTCCAACTACTCCAAGGTGTCCTGATACACAACAGAGCGTGGTTGAACTCTGCCCGTTGTATTGTGGACTTGACGCATTCCCAGAACCCTCATTCAAGAAAATTAAATAATTATAAGCTATTGAATAACAGCTTTAGAAAAGTAAATCGATTAACAATGCCATAACAAATGATACATAGGCCTATATATGACTGTAACATATTTTATAAAATCATTGTAAACAAGGCTTCCAAACTTCTTAGCGCTCTATTATAGACATTCAGCCGTGTTAAGACAAAACGTTGAAGATAATTAGTTTAAAAAAATATATTTAAGTTGCATTTAACTAAACAAAACATGGCAAGATTGAAACGAGGTCTAGACTAAGTGTGGCAGGTACCCTCCAACTTATAGTAATGATAATAAATAATAGTAACCGATAGCATTGCAAAGGCATAGATGCACATTGAACATGGTCATGCTATATTGGCTTTGCACAAGTAATATGCTGAGCAAAGAGTTTTAGCAAAGAAGGGAGAGGACGCAAGTGGAAGTTTGATGCGTCGTTATACTGAGTCTGTTAGTAACCGTGCTCCAGGTAGGTTCTGGCCTTTGCCTTGCAGTTTAGTTAGTATTTCGGGGCAGCAGAAAATAGGAATTTTTCTGAATAAACACTTTTAAAGACATTTCTGATTGGTCACTTTCATTCAAAAAAACCCTATCCACACTTAAATCATTCTGACAACGTCTGGAGGCTGGCGTGAGAGCCTAAAGCTACATCTGCAAGGATACGTCCTCGCAAGGGAACCAACGTGGCAACCCATAGCAAGGCGCAAATCATCCTAAGGAGATATTGAACACTCAACCGATTCGTAAATCGTCTAGCACTAAATTTTAGTTTTGGTCTTATAAATACACCCCTTGCAAGCTATTTAAACTTGGTAGCTCTAGGTTTAAACTGCCTTTCCATCTTAGACCAGCACTAAGCTCTGTCTCAGAAATCATCCAGTGGTTAAAAATATGCGTTCTATTTTGTAAACATTATAGCTACAGTAAGACCTCGATAATCTGGCACGATCGGGGATCCGGTGATGCCGGATTATCGAAGTTTTCAAAAGTGTATATACAGTGGACACATAAATTACACGTTGAGAGATTGCCGCTAACTGATAGGCCTCAGGTAGGGACGGCTCCATTACCCTTTGTTGTTGGCTTCCGTTAGTCAATACATGGTGGGAGTTTGCTATTTTTACTCCAGCCTGTCACAAATTCTTCAAACCACTTTCACTTCCAAACCGTGTTAAAAGCCGCTTAAATCGATCAACTATTTACAAGAAATTCAATGTATCTTTTTCCAAAGACTTCAATTTGTTCAAATAACCTTCATTAAGTGGAATACGTTCAACAAAATACTGTCAGCAACAAAAGTGTTAAACGGTAACTTTAACCGGGAACATTTTTAAAGGACAGCGAGAGCACATTGTTTTGAATCGGTTCGATTTTTAGGAGAAATGTTGATTGAAATGTTTGTTTTGGACAAGTTTATTAAGCAGTAGATTTTTACACACTGTTTTTGACGGATACTGAGCCAACAGTCAGTGTAGACTGGGCCTAAATCACTCAATAATTACAAAACCTGCCATTTTTAATGAGTGATAATTTTCAAGATGATGGATTATCTTATCCATATGGCCGAACTATCGGGTCTGCCAGACTATCAAGTGCCGGATTATCGAGGTCTTACTGTATATAATTTAACTTTTTACTGTTGAATGAATTTTTTAAATGTTTCCTGGCTATTTTAAAATTGTTTTGATATTCTAAATATAGACATATAATAATTTAAAAATTCAAAACAGCAAAGACGGTAGACCTAGATTTGAAAATGTTTACATAAATTAATATTTAATTAACACAAATAAGAGGTATTATTCACACAACCAGGCTGAAAAAATATTAAAAGTCAAAATTTAAAATTTTTTAAATACTAACAAACTTACTTTAATTTCTACAACAGCGCTCAAATTTCATTATAGACAGATGTTCTCCTCGCACTTTTCTTCTTGCTATTGTTTCGGCTGTAAAATGTAACTTTTTCATAACTTCAGCAATCTCTAGAGGCTTGTTTTCTTCAATCACAACCAGATAGAAGACACCTTTTGGTGACAGCAATTCAGGCAGCAAAGGGAAAAGTCTGGATCAAACATTTCAATCTTTATTTTAAACAACAGGAGAGAGTTTAAATTAATCTCATAAATATATTTCTCTGATTGCGTAGACATAAACATTTACTACATAAATTTATTAAAAAATACAATGCTTTCCATACGTTACTTTTTGGTGGTTGGGAAATGGAGCAAGTTTATTGCTCTGATTGGTATAGGAAATTTTTTGCTAGTTAGTGAGTAATTTGGCAAAGAAAGAGCGTATTCCCATTTTTTTTATATCCGTTACCACAGCAACCAATTGTGTGCAATTATAGATAAAACAGCTTCTTAGGTTAGTCAGCTTCAACAATTCAAGCGGTTTTAGAATAAGCCCAACCTGGGACAATATAAATTATTTTGAAATTTATTTTCGTGATAAAATAGTAATATATTTAACTTCATTCGAGGTGATAATATCAATTTAAGCTGATTATAACAAAATATTCAATAGTCCTTGCTATAATAGGATAAATGGGGTCCATATATGTCTAAAACTAATACAGTTGAACTTGGTTATAGCGACAACGAAGGGACCGAACGAATGTTGAAGCTACGTCCGAGTGACGTTATCAAGATGTACCAACAGGAAATTGTATACAAACAGCTATACAGTATTACTATTATTAGCAACATTATTCATGACGTAAATTAAAAAGAAAAATACTATACTTTCCTTTTAATGCACAGTACAGTCCCGATATCTCGAGCTAATTGGAGCTGAGGTCACCTACAAATCCTACAATTATAAATGAGGTAATAACACTGGTTAATGTGTAAATTTTTAATGAGTAAATACATGTAATGTGTGTTAATAAACTGTATAAAAAACACTAAAATTACAGTAAGTATTAAAACATTTACTTACTGTATTAAAAAACACGAACAATTTTAAAGTGTCAACATTACTGTGGGGGAGGGGGACAACTGTCTGATTACAACCAAGTAAATGTTTCGCCAGACTATACGATTGAGTCTCACCGCGCTTTTGTATTATCTGAACACTTTCCCAGCAAGGTCATGGGTTTAGTTACACACAATTTGTTAATTGGAAAGGGTGGGAGAGTTAGCAGTGTCTCCCCCTCTACCGACTTCAATGGGACCCGCTTATGAATGAAAAAAATACGTAGTTTGTTTGTTTATTTTGCGTTTTGATTCGGAGGAGGGAGAAAATTGGCGCTCCAAAATCAAAGGAAAGGGGGAATTCTAACATTTTTTGATTTCTGAGAAAACTGAATTCAAAGTTTGACATTGATATTTTGTAGATTTATGATGTTACAACCGAGTGGTTAAAATATTTATTGACGCTAAAACAGGGGT